>CM055279.1:67180255-67260955 GCA_029237695.1 Conchocele bisecta | reverse complement strand
CATTTCCACAAGCGCGAACATCCGGGTCTCGGGCTCTGTAACGATCATTGAACATAGTCTGAACATGCATTACATTGCGGTGTCGTAATTTCAATTCGCAGTAGTGTAGGTAACCTGTAGTAAGCTACAGTAGTGTAAGTAACATCCTGTCCTGATTTCATTATTGAAACACAGATTGTGCATTTGTTCACAGTTATAAAAAGTACTAATATACACAATGTCACGTGCCGTAACAACATGCATTTACTTGTGTCTTTTTTCTCATATCACTTAGTGTTCTTTTATCTTTTTTCCTCCTTTTTTCATATTTCTGTATATGTGGATATGGTTGAAGACATAGCGCTTATGAAGTATATAACCAGTGTAGCCCCAGATCAGCCTGCGTATTCGCGAAGGGACCACACTGTTTAGCCTTCCAGACAATAAACCATCCATCATGTCCACAGCATACTATATCTGCCTTCACACAGAAAACGTCCGTTGCTCCGTATCTACGCCTAGAACATACGGAGCAATGAACGCCTCCTCGGAGAATGAAACATATGACAGTAAAGAACAGTATAAGAAGTGTATCACTTTATTCGATGATTCTTTAAGGCGCCTAGCTGCATTAAGGCACTGCCTAATTTTTCGAGAAAATGTAAAAAATAAATGTGCCAGAGTGCATCATTTACCTTCTAGTTTCGATTTCTTTTTATTGGGGGGGGGGGGGGCATGCCCCCATACCCCCCTAGCATACTCGCACCAACGGTGCTCGAAGTCGTCAACCGGGCCTGCAGATTCAAATTGGCTAGCTACGCCCCTGTCTTACTAATAAAAGAATGAAAGTGTACTCCATATGTTTCAATAATAAAAATCAGGGCATGAAGAACAGCCTTGGATATAACATGGTCAGGTTACTTGCACATTATGGATTGGACCTCACATACAACATGTAATGCAATCGTTTGTATTTAAGGAATAAAACCATAGGATGTTGCGTTTACTTGGGTGTATAATACATTTGGTATATTTAAAGCAAACGCAACAGCACCTTGTTTTCTTACTTATATTTACACTGCATTTTCTGATAGTTTCAAAGCTGTAGATAACCAAATATGGCATTAAAATGAACAATAATCTTGTTTTACGTCATTTTGTCGTAATTCCTGGAACAGCGACGTTGCGAACTTTAACCAATCAACAACATCGCGCGACGTCATGTGTGTTTAATGTATTGTATTGGGATGTAATGTTGCATTATGAATTTATAGATGTAAATATTTCCGTGTACCTTAAGCCAAATAAAATAACCAAGAAAGAAAAATGAAAGATATATTGATCAAACTAAAGAATAGTTTTATGTCTGACGAGATTCTCGAAGAACCCGCAACCATCTGTTTACATAGCATGCGACATGTCATTGCATGCTATCTACCACTCTGATTGGGCGCATCCGTCACGTGACAATCTTTCAACTGTGAGCCTTATGTTTGCTGATGATCTACAGTGCAGTATGCTCCCAATACAAGGAGCATGATCACATGGTTACAACAACAACAACGATTACTGAAACTTCCAGCAGCGCCTCCGATTCAAGGTACGTATTCTGTTATATTGTCCTTATTATGTAACCATAATTGTTATGAAACAATATTGGGATGAAATATGTTATCAACCGACTCATGTTCAGAGGCGCGATTGCTCGCAAGCGATCGCACTCCTGAACATGAACGAAATGTGCCGGGCTTTGCAAGAGTTATGTACCTTGTTACGCTCTCGTCATAGAAGTTACAAACTCGTTCAAAATATGTACAAAGTGCAACTTTGAAGCTACTTATCGAGCCATAATGTAAGAATTGATGCTAATCATATTCATAGTATGATTATAAACCTGTTTTTATATTACTTGCGGATCTCACACAATGTCAGACGCCTTCAGTTTCGAGTCGATGCAGTTGAAAGCTATAATGTCATTTCGTTCCCAATATTGTTCGTCCCCATTATTGTTTGTACCCAATTGCATTTTTACATGATTTGGCCCTTCTGTACATTTCCGGCATTCCGGTACAAGAGAGCTAAATCTGGTTATGCTCCGTTTGAACATGTAAAAGTAATGTGATAAGAGCTAATCTGGTTGCGCTCCATTGAAGCATGTTAAAGTACATGTAATATGATTAGAGCTAATTATATATTACGGTTAGCGACTGGTATGGAACGGGCAAGGTACCAGGTCAGAATATTCTAATCTCGGGGCTGAATAAATATATTTTGGGAATTTATCTCATTTATGTTTGAATACGAGATACCGGGAGTCCAACCTGTTGGCCCGGCCTTGAGTGACCTTAGCTGTTGATAGGCAGTTATACATCAATATCAACCGTTCACACTCGCGTTTGTCATCTATTTACAACAACAATACCTGATCTTGATTTGTATTACATAATTATTATGTAAAAATAGTGGCCTCCACCTTACTTTGTAGATTGTAAGATATTGCTTCTGGTCACGCGTCTAGTCATATCTGCCATATCAGTGTTGTTTTAATATTGAACTGTGTACATGTATCTATGCAGTGCATCATTTAACTTTGTTTATTCATTCATTAGTAATGTCATGAATGCATATAGCAATACAAAAGCATGGTAAACTCTGATACAGTCTATACTTGTTACACAATACTTTCTTGAATCAAAGTAGTGAAAGTACTGATAACGCATAATTATATCCTAGATCTCGAGTACTGTTTTCCAATATAATGCACGTAACGCTCGTTAACTCAAATTTCTATAAACTCAAATTATTCTTCTCCGTCTTCTGTGTAAACGAGTATAGACTGTTGTTATCTTTAAACTTGTCATTGTATAAAACATGTAAAACCGCACAATGGCGTCGCCAGATGGGGTCCTTTTATTCACCAGTCTGTTTAATCACTGTAGGGTGACTAGTGTAGACCCAGATCAGACTGCGCGGATGTGCATGCTGGTTCATCTACACTGGAAACCCAGATCAGGCTGCGCGGATGCGCACGTTAGTTTGTTTTCACTGGAAACAAAGATCAGACTGCGCGGTTGCGCAGGCTGGTTCGTCTACACTGGAAATAAGGTCAATATTGATCTCGAACCGCCTCCCTTTTTGTGTAAGCTGGTGACGCCACTGCCTTATTTTATTACTTGATCCACCTAGTCACAATATTGATAATATTGTTCAATGTTTCAGCTTTTTACGACAATAAACCGACTACCAAACCATAATCGGCTACAGTAAAAAGATTGGCCTCCATCGATCGCTCGCATGAATCTGGGTACGAACGAACCGGGGTCGGACACGTCGATCGCAGCGGAGTCCGAAACGTTGAAACGGGTGCGGACCCTTACGGAAAAGGCTAGACAGTCTTATGATGACCGCGTATCGAGCATTGAACACGAGTTAACGAAAACCTGGGACAGTTTGCGGTCGGAATTGGAGAAGTCATTGGTCTGTGAATCGACCGTGGAGTCTAGGGAACTGCAGAAGTCGATTTGCGGCATCCAATGAGAAAGTCGGATTTTGTCCCGAGATTATGTGAAGTATTTAGAAACCATTCACTCTAAAGATAGCATCCGTAGATTAGAAAACCATTTGGTTGCTGAAAAAGGCTACACAAAGCTCGTAGATGATGTGTTGAAACAATTGGACATACAAATTGAGAACATCCAAATGGAAACGCGCTCAATATCACGGAGTGGCAAAAGTAGCAGAAGCAGCAGTTCCCGTGTCTCGTCGACCATGTTGGCGACACAAGCGAAATTAAAAGCCAATGCTGCAATCGCAAGACTTACACTAATCGAAAAAGAAAAAGAACTCAGAAAGAAACAAATAGACATCGAAGGAGACTTAAAAGTTTTGAAAGAAGAACAGATCTACGAAGAAGCGAAAGCAGAGGCTGCGGTGTACGACCAGTGTAGTGATAGTAATTATGATAAGTTTAGTGTTAAATATAACAAGTCTAAACCAGTAGTTATAAATCGCCGTCCATATATGGTCCGTGGGCAGATAATACTGTGAACCAATCAGCGGTGCCGACCGAATTTCAGCATGCAAGAGAAAGGACAGAGGAATACATAGCCTCTTTGCCTAAAGAAGAAAGCCGGTTACCTCCGATGAACGCGGGACCCAAGCTGAACCCCGAAGCAAGAGAGTTTGCACCACATAGGTTCGATAGTGCTGTGGCCTGCGAACTGTCGCGGTTTCTACTGAAGAAAGACCTGTTATTCTCTCGCCTTACGAAATTTGACGACAAACCCGAGAATTATTCTGTTTGGAAATCCACCTTTCATAGTATGGTTCTTGAATTAGGCGTGACTGTTAGGGAAGAACTAGACTTGCTCGTCAAGTGGCTAAGCCCAGATTCCGTCAAACATGTAGTTAGCGTGAGGGCGTCTAGTTCATCAAATCCGGAGAATGGCGTGCACAAATTATGGGAAAGACTAGATGAAAGGTTCGGGTCACCTGAAATAGTGGAATCGTCCTTGAGGAAGAAGATCGACAACTTTCCTAAGTTAGGTGTGAAAGATTCTAAGAAACTTTTTGAACTGGCGGACATCTTGGACGAGATTGAAAACCATATGGAAAATCCAAAGTACAAAGATCTGTTGTCCTATTACAATACATCCCTAGGTGTACTACCGATAGTGAACAAACTGCCACACAATATCCAGGAGAGGTGGACCTCACGGGCATTTAGATACAAAAAGGACTATAGCGTGCCATTTCCACCGTTTTCGTGCTTCACTGACTTCATCCGTGAGGTCAGTAAAGTACGAAACGATCCAGGATTTGTTTACGAATTTAAATTTGGCAGTAATGTCCAGTCAAATCAGTCAAATAGGAAGATGTCTTCACTGAAAACCGAAGTTCTTTCTACCAGGAAAGAAGTTCAAGTTCCGTGTAGACATCAAGAGACTGTCCGCAAGGACCCAGTCTATGTGCCAAATGACTTAGATAGTAGGGGAAATGGTGACAAACTGTGTCTGTTTCATAACGTGTTCGGGCATACATTGAACTCGTGCAGCACGTTCCGAAACAAACCTTTGTCAGTACGTAGAAAATTCATTAGGGATAAAAATATCTGTTTCAAGTGTTGTGAACAATCTGACCACCAGGCTATTAACTGTACAAAAGTTATATCATGCATGGTATGTAAGGGTTCTCATGCGACTGCATTACATGTTATGTTTCAGTCGCCTGCAGCTTCGAATGGGGGGGAGAGACCCGAGTCATTTAACAATCGTAACAGCTCAAACAAAAATACTGGTGATATTCGCACAGCGTGTGCTCAAGTTTGTGGAAATCTGAAAGGAGGGAAGTCGTGTGCTAAGGTCGTCTGTGTAAACGTGTATTCCAAAAGGAATCCAGAACATAAGAAGAAGTTATACGCCCTGCTAGATGATCAGAGTAACAAATCTCTGGTGAAACAAGAATTCTTTGACATATTTGACGAACAGTTTGATGAGGTGGCATATAGTCTTTCTTCCTGTGCAGGCAAGATTGATACGTATGGTCGCAGAGCAACAGGCTTTATGTAGAGAATTTAGATGGTACCGCATCACATGAACTTCCTGCACTTACTGAGTGTGCCCAAATTCCAGACATTAGGGAAGAAATACCATCTCCAGAAGTAGCAAGAGCTCATTCACATCTGAAAGACCTAGCGGAAAGGATACCGGAACTTGACAGTCAAGCCCCTGTGCTACTACTTATTGGGAGAGATCTCATCGAAGCCCACCATGTCATCAAACAGAGACTTGGACCAGAAGGACACCCCTTTGCGCAGGAATTCAGTCTAGGATGGGTCATCATTGGGGAAACCTGCCTTGGTAAGGTGCATGCCCCAGATGTGGTGTGTGTGAATAAAACCTATGTTCACAATGGTAACCTTGACAACAGAGTGTCAATATTCCCACCATGTGAGAATAGATTCCTCTTGAAGGATCGCCCTGACGTAGTAGACGGGTTCTCTCAGGACATTTTTGCACGCACATCAGATGACGACAAAAAGGGTATGTCGGCAGAAGACGAAGAATTTCTGGACATAATGAAGACGGGGTTCACAAAATCTCCGGCATGAAACTGGACTGCACCGCTACCATTTCGAAATCCAAGACCACGACTCCCGAACAACAGAGATCAGGCAATAAGAAGAACCCACTCATTGCAGGCATCACTGAGGAAGAATCCTGAAAAACAACAGCATTTTGTTGAGTTCATGGACGGAATCTTTGAAAATGGCTATGCCGAGCCGGCACCCCTTCTGCGGGCGAATGAAGAATGTTGGTTTCTTCCTATCTTTGGGGTCTATCACGCAAAAAAGAAGGGTCAGATTCGAGTGGTGTTTGATTCATCAGCACAGTATCAGGGAGTTTCACTTAATTCAGTACTTTTGCAGGGACCTGATCTGATGAATAGCCTTCTGGGTGTCTTAATGAGGTTCAGAGAGGGACCAGTTGCAGGGAAGCACAGAAACTTCCTACGATTTATCTGGTACAAGGATAACAATCCAAACTCAGAGCTGATGGAATACCGAATGTGTTCACATGTCTTCGGTAATTCCCCCTCACCGTCTATTGCCTCGTATGGACTTTTCAAGACAGTCATGGAGATGGAATCAGCGTATGGCCGGGACGTCACTGAATTCGTCGAAAGAAATTTCTATGTGGACGATGGCCTCTCATCCTTTCCAGATACCGACAATGCAATAGATGTTGTGACGCGTACACAGAAGGCCTTGCTGTATGGAGGCAATCTACGGCTTCATAAAATTGCCTCTAATGACAAAGATGTGATGAAGGCATTTCCCAGAGAAGACTTGGCTAAAGATCTACAAGACATAATCATAGGCTCAACGACACTTCCTACACAGAGAAGTCTGGGCATGAATTGGAATCTAAATACAGACAGTTTCACATACACGGTGTCCAAAGAAGAAAAACCACTATCTCGCAGAGGAGTGCTCTCTACGGTGAATTCGTTGTATGATCCTCTGGGGTGCGTGGCGCCAGTAGTTAACCAGGGAAAGGTACTCATGCGTGATTTGATCCAAGACACGGCAGCTTGGGATAAACCGATCCCTGCAGACAAGACCAAGAAATGGAGGGATTGGAAGGCCTCGATAGTAGATTTAGAGCAACTAAGTATACCACGTACCTATGTCCCAGCTTCATCATCAGACAAAGGAGAGATACACGTTTTCTCTGATGCGTCAGAGAGAGCGATTTCGGCGGTTGCGTACATGAAAGTAGTGGACGACATAGGTGTTAGTCAAGTGGGCTTCGTCCTCGGAAAATCAAAGGTCTCCCCTCAGACTGGTCACACCATACCGAGACTTGAACTTTGCGCCGCTATGATGGCTGTTGAACTAGCAGAGACTATTTCGGAGCAGCTCGGTTTACCCATTCGACAGATGAAATTTTACACCGACAGTCGAGTAGTACTTGGCTACTTGAATAACAAAGTTAGGCGTTTCTACATTTACATGCAGAACCGTATATCCAGAATTTTGAAGTCGACCGATCGAGCACAGTGGCACTACGTATCTACCATTGACAATCCAGCTGACCAAGGGACACGTCCCTTACCTGCAGACGCATTACAGACCAGTAAGTGGCTAAACGGACCTGATTTCATGAGGTATTCAGATACGTACATCATTGCAGAGTCTCACGAACTACAGACTCCAGATGAGGATAAGGAGATTAGACCTATTGTACAGTGCATGAAGACAGTGGCGGATCATAAACTTGGATTGGATCGTTTTCGATAGCATTAAAAGTTGGAAGATGCTTCTCAAGGTCATCACTTTACTGAAGGTAAAAGCACACAACATTAAGGTCAAAGACAGCAACGTCATATCAGAAGTCAGTAGGATTGACCTTCTCAGGGAAGCTGAGAGGTTTGTTCTTAGAGAGGTTCAACAGGAATCTTTCAGTCAGGAGATAGAGTGCATAACTTCAGGTCAAAGGCTCCCAAGGAACAGCGCGTTGAGAGGTCTTAATCCTTTCCTGGACGAGAACGGTCTATTACACGTGGGTGGAAGGTTGCAAAACGCTAGTGGACTCAGCGCCCATGAAAAGCATCCTGTTATCTTGCCAAAGAGTCATTTCATTACCAAGCTTGTCGCAGAGGACTTCCACCAGATGGTTCGCCACCAAGGATGTCACTTTACCGAAGGGGCTATCAGATCAGGAGGCTTCTGGATAGTAGGGGTAAAGCGTCTGGTCCGGTCCCTCATCAGAGAATGTGTCAAATGTAGGAGGCTTCGAGGCAAGGCAAAGTCCCAGATTATGGCAGATTTACCAGAAGATAGAGTTACTCCTGGTGCTCCTTTCTCATCGGTAGGAGTGGACGTGTTTGGACCCTGGAACGTCGTAGCTCGTCGTACTCGCGGAGGAGTGTCGCATAACAAACGATGGGCAGTACTCTATACCTGCTTAACTACCAGGGCCATCCATATTGAGGTGATAGAAGAAATGAGCACAGCCACCTTTATAAATGCAACTCGCCGGTTCATTGCTATCAGAGGACCTGTTCGTGTTTTCCGCTCTGATAAAGGCACCAACTTTGTTGGCGCGACAGACTGCATGAAATTGACGCGATAAATGTAGAAGATGGGCCAATGAGAAACTTTATGGATCTTCAACAGACTGTCTGGATCTTCAATTCCCCACACTCATCGCATATGGGCGGTGTGTGGGAAAGACTCACCGGTGTAGTTCGTCGCATTTTGGAATCAATGCTTTCAGATCTTTCAAGTGACCTAACTCACGAAGTTCTTACTACATTTATGGCAGAGATCTGTTCCATTATGAATTCGCGACCGTTAGTTCAAGTTTCCACAGATCCAGACAACCCAGTGATTCTAAGCCCAGCGATGCTTCTCACGCAGAAACCAGTGGAAGAAGGCCAGAATCT
Organism: Conchocele bisecta; assembly: GCA_029237695.1. Taxonomy (NCBI): domain Eukaryota; kingdom Metazoa; phylum Mollusca; class Bivalvia; order Lucinida; family Thyasiridae; genus Conchocele; species Conchocele bisecta. The sequence continues at coordinate 67,252,027 of CM055279.1, read as the reverse complement.
GACTGAAATCAGTGTGAAAGACATGTATAAAGCCCAATGGCGTCGTGTTCAGTGTCTGTCAGATATGTTTTGGAAGAGATGGAAAGCGGAGTTTCTACAGGTTCTTCAACAGCGCATGAAGTGGCCGAGGGTGCAGAAGGATGTCCAGATGGGGGATATTGTTCTGGTGATTGAAGATGATTCTCCGCGAAACAACTGGCCCAAGGGTATTATCACAGAAGTTTATCCTAGTGTCGATGGTCATGTGAGGAAAGTCAAAGTCAAAGTTACTCGCACCGGACATTCAGAACCAAGTTTCTATGTGAGACCCATTACTAAGCTTGTAACTTTAATCGAAAGTGAAGATAGATGTTAATATGAGTTGTCAGTGATCACATTCATCAGTCATTACCGGTAGATGTTTTCTAACATATATTATAGTGACTCGATTCGACATATTATGTCTACAGTCCGAAGGCTATAGGTAATAGTCTTGCGACTACTATGTCGTAGTTAACAAATATCGATTGATTGTTTTTTAATTTGTCAAATTGTTAGACGCATGTGTTTGTGTGTAATTATGGTATATAATGGTATTGAATACCAGACGGGGAGTGTCATGAAACAATATTGGGATGAAATATGTTATCAACCGACTCATGTTCAGAGGCGCGATTGCTCGCAAGCGATCGCACTCCTGAACATGAACGAAATGTGCCGGGCTTTGCAAGAGTTATGTACCTTGTTACGCTCTCCTCATAAAAGTTACAAACTCGTTCAAAATATGTACAATGTGCAACTTTGAAGCTACTTATCGAGCCATAATGTAAGAATTGATGCTAATCATATTCATAGTATGATTATAAACCTGTTTTTATATTACTTGCGGATCTCACACAATGTCAGACGCCTTCAGTTTCGAGTCGATGCAGTTGAAAGCTATACTGTCATTTCGTTCCCAATATTGTTCGTCCCCATTATTGTTTGTACCCAATTGCATTTTTACATGATTTGGCCCTTCTGTACATTTCCGGCATTCCGGTACAAGAGAGCTAAATCTGGTTATGCTCCGTTTGAACATGTAAAAGTAATGTGATAAGAGCTAATCTGGTTGCGCTCCATTGAAGCATGTTAAAGTACATGTAATATGATTAGAGCTAATTATATATTACGGTTAGCGACTGGTATGGAACGGGCAAGGTACCAGGTCAGAATATTCTAATCTCGGGCTGAATAAATATATATTTTGGGAATTTATCTCATTTATGTTTGAATACGAGATACCGGGAGTCCAACCTGTTGGCCCGGCCTTGAGTGACCTTAGCTGTTGATAGGCAGTTATACATCAATATCAACCGTTCACACTCGCGTTTGTCATCTATTTACAACAACAATACCTGATCTTGATTTGTATTACATAATTATTATGTAAAAATAGTGGCCTCCACCTTACTTTGTAGATTGTAAGATATTGCTTCTGGTCACGCGTCTAGTCATATCTGCCATATCAGTGTTGTTTTAATATTGAACTGTGTACATGTATCTATGCAGTGCATCATTTAACTTTGTTTATTCATTCATTAGTAATGTCATGAATGCATATAGCAATACAAAAGCATGGTAAACTCTGATACAGTCTATACTTGTTACACAATACTTTCTTAAATCAAAGTAGTGAAAGTACTGATAACGCATAATTATATCCTAGATCTCGAGTACTGTTTTCCAATATAATGCACGTAACGCTCGTTAACTCAAATTTCTATAAACTCAAATTATTCTTCTCCGTCTTCTGTGTAAACGAGTATAGACTGTTGTTATCTTTAAACTTGTCATTGTATAAAACATGTAAAACCGCACAATGGCGTCGCCAGATGGGGTCCTTTTATTCACCAGTCTGTTTAATCACTGTAGGGTGACTAGTGTAGACCCAGATCAGACTGCGCGGATGTGCATGCTGGTTCATCTACACTGGAAACCCAGATCAGGCTGCGCGGATGCGCACGTTAGTTTGTTTTCACTGGAAACATAGATCAGACTGCGCGGTTGCGCAGGCTGGTTCGTCTACACTGGAAATAAGGTAAATATTGATCTCGAACCGCCTCACTTTTTGTGTAAGCTGGTGACGCCACTGCCTTATTTTATTACTTGATCCACCTAGTCACAATATTGATAATATTGTTCAATGTTTCAGCTTTTTACGACAATAAACCGACTACCAAACCATAATCGGCTACAAATATGGTGCATCAAACGCGTCTTATTAAGCTGCATTTTGGTGGTCTCGGTACTTTGGCCCAAACATCTGTAGTTTTTGTGAAGAATCGACTTCCGTATTTCCTGTCAATACTGACACGGAAATCGATTTTTCGCAAAAACGACATAAGTATGTGCCGAAGTCCCGAGACCACCAAATGCAGGTCATGACGACGCCTTTGCTGCGCCATATTTCATCAAAATGCGTTGCATATTAAGGAACATATCAAATAATATTTATTTTGGAGTGGGCGTGTTTTCAACACTTTCAGACATTGTTGTTGTGGTGGTAACCACGTGATCATGCACCTTGATACATTCAGTGGGAATTTGGAACAATTGTTTTTTTCCAAATTCAAAATACAAAACCCGACAACTGTGATTCACAGATACCTGGGTATTTCCGTATGCAAGTCTTCAACTCTTGATCGAGTTGTGTAAGCGTCACGGATGCCCCTACCCTGACCCCGTCCCCGGTATACGAGATGTCCGTCAGTTCGGGGATGTGTGTAGTGGCTATCTGCACGGGGTACTTCATGTTCTTCAGCTTCACCTCGACGCCTGAATAACAATTGTCAGGGAGGAACCTAGTTGCGAACAGTAACTCTTGCCATCTACTTCCGTACCGTCCATAGCCACCCAGTGTATACGGACGGTACGGGGGTAGATTGCAAGAGTTACTGTTCGCAACTCCTAGTTGCGAACAGTAACTCGTGCAATCCACTCCCGTATCGTCCGTAGCCAGTCAGAGGGTATGGACGGTACGGGAATAGATTGCAATAGTTACTGTTCGCAACTAGGAGGAACAAAACTCGCATTGCACACATACATAATAGCATAAGTGATATTACCTGAAAAAACAAAAAGCAGTTGTGTCTTGTTTCATGCCGAAAATAAGACGGGTCGGTCGGTATGAATTTGTTTACTATAATGTTTACTGTTTTACCTTTTAATTTCTGAAACAAACTATCAGGACCGTACGCACGTACACCCCCACCCCGGGAATAGATTACAATAGTTACTGTTCACAACTAGGAGGAACCAAACTCGCATTGCACACATACATAATAACATAAGTGATAATACCTAAAAAAAAAAAGCAGTTGTGTCTTGTTTCATGCCGAAAATAAGACGGGTCGGTCGGTATGAATTTGTTTACTATAATTTTTACTATTTTACCTTTTAATTTCTGAAACAAACTATCAGGACCGTTCGCACAGCCCCCCTCTCCCCCCCCCCCCCCCCCCCCCCTCCCCCCCCCCCCCCCCCACGCGGTGGTAGCAGGCTATTTTCATATGCAAATGAGGCATGCTATTTTTTTAATTATTTATACTAATTAAATGCGTCAATGAAAAAATAATATTTTCGACAGATTATAAAGTATGATCATTAACATCATAAATAAATACAGATAATAAATAGCAATGTCCGTTAACATTTTTAAGGAAACACGGTTATCGCCCTTGATATCGGTGTAGAAATTTACGTCTGATATAAAATGTATAATAATGTCAATACATACGTGGGGTAATGGTGAGCGAATGTTTATTTTGCCGGAAAATGTCTCAGATGATGTATCTGATATAAAGAACAGTTTGATCTTTTTAACTATTCAATTTCTTCTGGTACTGTTCCTTCAGCATGGAAGGAAGCGAACGTAGCTCCTGTTTATAAAAAGGATGACCCCACTAAAGTTGTAAACTATCGGCCTATCTCTCTCTTAAGCACTATGGAAAATATCTTGAAAAAATGATTCACAGGCATGTGTACAACTTCTGTCTCGACTGTCAAACTATTACTCCATTGCAATCAGGTATTAGACGAGGCGATTCGACAGTCATCCAACTTGTAGGCATATATAACACTTTCTGTAAGGCATTGGACGAAGGTAATGAGGTTAGAACTGTATTTTGCGACATATCGAAGGCGTTCGATAGGGTCTGGCACGCAGGTTTGCTGTACTCAAGATGTCTGGAATTTCTGGCATATTACTTAAATGGTTTCAACACTATCTCTCTGGCCGACAACAGCGTGTGGTTTTGCCTGGTAGCTGTTCCACTTGGGTTTCTATCAGAGCGGGCGTTCCGCATGGCTCTATCTTAGGACCACTATTATTTCTTGTCTTTATAAATGATATTGTAGATGATCTTGGAGCAACTGTAAGACTTTTGCCGATGATACAAGCCTTTACATCATAGTGGACAATCCCCAAACGGCGGCCAACATACTAAATGACGATCTAGGTAACTGAGCACAAACACTTGGGCATACACTTTTCTAAAGCTGGAAACTGACAAATACACACAGACTACATTGGCTCTAAAGCGATCAAGCGGATCAATCTTCTTCGTAAACACAAATTCTATCTAGATAGGAAGTCTCTGGAATTGATATACTTCATCTTTATTCGGCCTGTTCTTGAGTATGCGGATATCTTCTGGGACAACTGCACTCTGCGGGAGAAAGAAGAACTTAAGAAAATCCAACTAGAAGCCGCCAGAATCGTTACAGGTGCCACAAAGCTCGTCTCGTTCTAAGCCCTCTATAAGAAAACTGGCTGGTATAAGTTAGCATCTAGGTTGTGCAAACATAAACTTGTTACCTTCTAAAAGATGTACAATCAACTATCTCCTGATTATCTGACTGGTCTTGTTCCTAATGTAGTTGGTGATAACTCTCGTTATAATCTGCATACTGCTGACAATGTGCAAACGATCCAGTTTCATTCAACTCTCTATAAGGAATCCTTCCTACCTTCTGCTATCAGTGAATGGAATCTTCTCCCACTTGAGGCTCGTAATATCACTTCTCTTGGAGCCTTCAAGAAGTACCTAGACACCGATCTTGTCAAACCAATGCCATACTTCTACTTTGGCAACAGACCTGTGCATATTTATCACACACGGCTACGCACGATGTCTAGCGGTTTGCACCAGCACTTATTCACGAAACACATTGTAGGTAGTCCACTCTGTGCATGTGGCGACGTCGAAGACAATGAGCATTTTCACCTCAAATGTCCGAGATTGGATTTGATCAGACAACAAATGGTCGACGTCGTTAGCAGATTTGGTAACATCAGTACATCTCTCTTGTTGAATGGTAATCCCTTGCTTCCTGTAGGTGTTAATGAAGAAGTCTTTGCCGCGGTTCAGACATACATATTGGTGTCAAAACGTTTTCTCTTTCACCGATCAGACAACTAACTGGTGACAGTGGTTCGGATGTCGCATTGGATCGGTCGGGGCAGTGCGAGCATGTGCAACGGGACAACCCTACTCATATAATTATACCCCCACCCCACCCCCCCCCACCACCTTGCTTCTACCCCTGCATTTGTGTTCTCCCTCTCTTAATATATATTGTTAAATACTGATGCTTGTATATTTTGTTTTCATAAATCGCATACAAAATTGGTTTATAATAGTAATATAATGTATCACAATAATACGCTATGCCATGTATGCAACATTCATGCTGTCACGTGATCTGTGATACGAGTTTATATAAGTCATATGGCTTGTTTTCGAATCCCCCCTTTATTGTCAAGCAGTTTCATTGGCCCGAGCCTCAGCTGTGCTACAATCAAGCTGCTTTCTTTCAAACACAATATTCCAGTATTTTGCAATAAATAGAGGATCTTAAACAAGTTGCCTTTGGTATGAGATTTGTGAAACCAAATCAGTGCTTTGTCGCGCCATTTGCGACGTCATTTGGAACGTCTTCATTTTGTTCGTTTGGCGTAACGTTAGCGCATAATACAGTGGAGCGCCGTGGCGTAATGGTTAGTGTGTCGGACTACTGATCCAAGGGTAGTGGTTTCGAGCCTGACTTGCGGCGTGCGTTGTGTCCTTGAGCAAGACACTTTATCCACACTGCTCCAGTTCACCCAGCTGTAAATGGGTACCGATAATTCGTAGTTGCTCTGTAAATGCGAATTACCGGCTTCTCTCAAAAATCTCTATCTCCGTTCTTTCTCCCATTCTTGGGAGACGGCATGCAAGGTCCTAGAGCCAGTGCCGCCGTTAAATATAAGCTAAAAAAAAGCGCATAATACGAATACGTAACTGGGGTGATGTGATGATAACTATGTTATTTAATGTCCATGCAGCGAAACCCCACAAATTGGATATCTGAGACATCATCTGATACACGTTGCGTTTACACAATGTATGTTCTGTCTTACCAATCTCCGTGTTTCCGATGACAAGTTTGGCGTGTGGGTGGCGTGTCTTCAGTTCCAGCAACTCGGGTAGGTTGATGGGTCGGTACCACACCACCCGCTCCCCCCGGAATGTAAGGCTGGCCGTGTCAAACAATGTGCTGCTCTTCTGTGTAATCGAGGAATGTACATGTTCAGATATTGGACAGAAGTAATTTCCCATATATACTGTACATATTTTAATGAAATAAAATGCATCGAGTAGCCAATAGGTTTGCGCACTATTTGATTCATATCTGTATTCAGTATTCAAAGTAGTTTATAAGATGCATGCAGTTAAACATAATTATGGTAATTGTTTGGAAATGCTGTTCCCATTGACGTCAATGGTGACGTCGCTCGAAAAGTGACGTCAAATAATTACGCCATATTTAAAAACATGTATACATCGAACTGCTTGTGATAATCAGTAACCAATACATTCATATTCTGCATAAATCTATTTTCTTTATATTGTATTCAAATTGGTAAAGTATATACTGAGTTACATATTTGAGAGTAGAGATGGAAATACATGCATGTCTATGGGATTTTAACTTTCGGTAAATTACTTCTGTCCACCTACTACACCTGCTATGCAGTTCTGATGATATCATAAATAAATACAAGTATCAATCTAAAGCATCACACATACTGTCAAATGTTATATCATACGTGGATGTATTGTCTACACACAGTATCATACACTGTACCTGTAGTTATCACCTAATGTGGCTGAATGGCGAACAGTGCAGGCTCCTTTTCATATGAGACAAGCGATCCTATTTTGTATCAACTGCGTTATTTCATGAAATACATTTACAAAATGGAACGAATTTTCCATAAATGAAGTCAAAAGTTGACAAAAATTTCACAGTACATGCGGAAAATTGTTTCAACTTCTGATGTCATTTACGGAAACTATCCCATTTTCTGTAAACATATTTCATGAAATATCGCAGATGTCCGTATGTACAAAATCGCATAGCTTGTCTCATATGTATTACTAATGCACACTATGGTTGTTGTATTACATTATGTATGTTCTTACACTGTAAATGTCTGTGTGGCAGGTGGAGTTTTAAGGTGTTTTAGTACAACTCCAAATTCCTTACCCTATAATTGCCCTGTTATGTATTTCTTGTCATATATTACTTTTACATAGTCCTATGTAAGTGATATCAGTAGCTGGTATATAAGTCGCACAGACCACAATAGCCGTGGGAATTGGTACATGTAGTTACTAAGGTAAGTTCCCGCGCTATATGCATGATATGTACTGTGCTTTCTACGCATGGCATGTTGGGTTATGCGCTAATCGCCGGGCCGGCAGTTGCCAGCCAGATAGCAAAGTATAAACATAGAATACTATATATTGTGATTATTTGTACTTAATCCTATCTATGTATTACAGATTATTCTTCAGACAATAGTTTTCACCTGTGTCATATATGTTGTGCGATAATGAGCAATAATCAATAGTGGAGGACAACCTTTGCCATCGTATTACAGGTCCACCACCACCAAAGATTGTTCCTATATAAACTAACCAATGACCACACATTTTGCTATTCTCTGCTACTTTCAGTTTTCGTATGTATGTTACGGCACCTATTTTCCCATAGCCTACAGCCATTCTGCTCTGGATATTCACGAATTAAAATATAGGTTTAATTAGTGTTAAGAAAGATAAATTGAATCTCCTGTGACCAACCTGGTGGTGGCGCAAAAAAATGTCAACGGCTGGAATTGAAGCCGCCTCACATGACAAATATGATTCGATTTACAAAATAATCTCAAAGCATATGCTTGATACATTAACATGCATGTGAAGTAGATTAGTGCATCAATTGACTGGTTTCTGCAAGCAAAGAGTGTATATGGCATAACAAATCTGGCTTATTTGTTAACGTAGTACGTTTGACTAACCAGCGCATGAATATCTGATGATTTAGTGTGGTTAAACCTAGAGATACCTGGAGTTCCGGCGGAAATATTGGATCCTGGGAAGGGTCTAGTGGGAGGAAATCGTCCGTGTCAATCAATCTTGTAGGAATACATCCATTGCTGTTGAATGACGTGTTATTGGGTTGGTTGCGGCAACAGTCTTCGCCCATCTGGCAATATTCCTGCCATAAGAAAAACACACGACGATACATATAGCAGTAATTTGGCATATGCATGCGAGTAGAATTTATGAATTTGTGAATTCAATACCCACAAGTACTCGCACACTTTAGTGAGATTGCTCTGTTGGTGCACAAGGTGCAATTTAACAAACTCAAAATTGAAGGAGTTGGATGTCAGTTTCCACTCACCCCTTTAACTGGTACAGATATATAGGTTCTGGGTTGCTGTTTCACTAGACGTCGTAGACTAAAATAAGTGCAAACTCATGATAGTCGGTTCATTTCACATTAACAATGTGTTCTCGTAAAAAATATATTGGATTTACATGAACTGCGTAGATGGTGTTGATAAATGTTATATAATCATGATAAATCACACGGGGTATCTGTGTTTTATCGCACCAAGACTGCTCCTTTAGTTACTGTCTGTTTCACGAAAGCTGCCCAAATTTTACGGCTATATAAACAATGCAAACACAATATTTCTTTCGATAATATTTAATTAAAGACAAATTTAAGAATGAGCCTTCTTTTTATTTGGTCCAATATTGATTTTATTACGAAAATGCAATTTCGCCATGTTAAATCCCCATAGACATCTTCACAGAGTGAAGATGTCTATGGGGATTTAACATGGGGATTTTTTTCTAATTTTAGAAATAGTGGACCGATTTTCAAAATTTAACTTTTGTTTTCTTAGTTAGATCATTTCCAAGTAGTCGAGTAGTCATTTTGTGTACCTAGACATTGTGTGTCCTATAAACTTTTTTTCTTGATTCATACTCCGACAGATATATACAGCAAATTTAGCTTTGTTGCCCAAGCGGCAACCTATAAATCCAAGATTGCCGCCAGTCGCCATTATGTAAATCTAACTTTTCAGCTACTTGTCATACAATGATGTATAATATGTCTTTATATAGGTTTTCGTGTACGTGGAGCCGTTTTCTGCAATAATAAGGTTAATTGGATGTCATCATAAGGGTCTAGAGATAATTGTAGGGTCAAATTTTACATGTTTATGCAAAATGATGAGAATTTCTAGTAAAAAACGTAATTTCAAAGAGAATTGTTTATTGCAAACATTGTTATGAACCATGAAAATCATATTTATTTGCAACTAAAATTACTCTATGAAGTAATTATGTAAATACTAATGCAGAGTGATACAAGCAACTTTAGAATACCATTATATTTGACAGAACATGAACCGGTTCAGAATATATGGCACTTTATACATTATTCTGGAATGATATGATTTTTGTCAACGGTTCCAACCTATAAACATATCCTTACTCATATGATGATACTTAGATTATATTTGCAATATTAATCAGATAAGATAAAGAAAACGTCAGCGCAATTGTATACATTAATATGCATAATACATATCAATGTATGCCATTACTGTTAATGCATGTACATGCATATACATACATACACATATTCTTTGAAACCTTTTTTATTTACTCCCATTCATCAATCAGATACTCAATGTCAAGTACATCAAAGAGCGCGCCATTACAAATGTCACCATTCTCCTGAATACAGTCCTCAAAATCATCTACAACATCATCTGCCTCAACAACTTCCTCAACATCCCCTGTCGTATCACCTGCCTCCAATTTCAGCTTCCCTCTTAGTATGCGGATTGCAGCAACAATCCTCGACAGAACAGTTGCAGTATGATGTGCATGAAATATCTTCTTTATAAGACCCATAAGTCATGCACATCTTTCCATGTGCTTTGCACTGACAATTAAGTACATAATTTAACTGTGGTGGAGTGTGTTCATCTTGATGAGTGACATGAACTGGAACCCCGCCACGCATCTCCCAAGTGGGTGATGTCATTTGACTCGTTTGATGGGTCTTGTTGGTTTGCCGCTTTCCACGACATTACCTGAAGATGGGCACGTCGCATGTGCATAAGCAGATTGTCGGATGTTTGGAGACAGCACCTTCATTTTATAACTTTTCTTCTTTCTGGCAAAAAGTTTGGTGCAGACAGCTTGTATTGAATTTCCCGGTGGCAAACAAACAGAGCTATGAGGAAAACCGTTGCCGTCTCCATCAGATCGTCAGTGGTGGCACCAACTTCGATCGCCTAGCACATCAACCAAGTCTAAACAGTCTGCACTAAGCAACGTATTCAGTGCTTTAGCCTTGCCTTTGTCATATGGGTATGATGGAGTGTCGCACTCACTGATGGCTTGCATCCCCAGTAATTCCAAACAGTTGGGACCTAGCTCAGTACAAGTGGCATTAATATCTAACACTGTGGCGTCCCATCTCTCAATCTGCACCATGCATTGTAGCTTCTCTCGATAAACCCAATAAACCAGTCGGACAAACACACCTGTGTCAACTCTAAGTATGCGGATAACGTTCTTGCCATAGCTTGCATCTCCAGGGACATAATATATCATGGTGATGTCTGCCACATCATGGCTAAACACACCGTCGTCCAGATTCTCCATGTTTATCTACTCTCCTATGGAGAACTTGGACACAACACTCACCAGTCCCTTCTTGTTATTCTTGTTCTTCAAAATTAAATCTCTTTCGGGCAGAGGACTGGTGATAGAGAGATCGTAGTTGATTAGTTATTCACCAGCTCGCCACATTCTCTAATGATTTTGGCAGATATTTTGTTATCCTTGTCAACGACACCTTATGGAATCAGATATGAAGGTCTACCGCCATGAGGCCACACTATGCGATAGAATAGCTGCTGAACGTACACGATGACTATCTCAGCAGTTATGGGTGAGATCTCAACAACACCGAGACGCTTTGTTAGCACCAATGTATTGCCTTTGTGGAAGCAACCCTGCTCGTCGATAAGCAATGGTGGTACAGCACAAAGTTCATAGTGGACCAGTGGCCCAAGTTCCAGCTGCCTCCTCCGTTGAACAATCAACAGAAGACGTAGAAAAATGGTTTCAATGTCGATGACTGGCACTATTTGTTTGCTCTTGTCTAATAGGGTCATATAATCCGCATGGGAGACTGCTGATGTATTTGCTGTCCAATGCTGACCCAATATCGACAGAATCAGCCACATTCACTTCAGCATTGTACAAAATAGGACGGTGAACTTTCAGTGGATGAGGATATTTCTCCACCTCTGCTTCAACAAAAGCCCCGTCATCTGCATACAATATAATGCGATGCTTCATCTCCTCCTTGTACTGTGTCTGTGTGGACTGATCTCATGAGTTAGCATACTATATACAGTCAACATTGTCAGACACATGTAGGGTAATGGGGAAGTCGTCGATCCACTCACTAACAAGTTCAGGAGATAAAGGCATGCCCTTGAGAGACCATTTTCCTATCTTGATAGCGGTCTGTTCTCCAAATTGGTTAGCTGAGAATCCGTTTCAGTATCAAGTGAACGCATCTCCAGAAGGTATTGGGTAAGATATCGTGCATATTGTGCTTGTCCAGCGAGTAAAATGTCTGTCAGCATGCGTTCCATGAAATATATATATCTGCTTTTCTCACTGTACACTCAAATTGGTGGACAATGAGTCTCGGAAGAAGGAAGCTATCTACCCAGTGAGGACCAGTCAGGTAGAGGCGAGCAGTTTCCAGATACTGATCTATCTGCTCCAATGGCTTTGGGCCTGTATATAGAAACCGCCTCAATAGAGCCGCTGTTGGATTCCGGAATGCCCTCATGGGTTTCACCCAGGACTTACCGTTATATATACCTGTCAGGCCACGGTATGCGGCAGCAATGTATGTTTCAATAGCTGAGCCCTTCATTAATTTTGCAATACAGCTGTTGAATGACTGTATAATATGCATTCCTCCGGGATGAAGGACTACATTATGGAACTGCATTGGCTGATACCAGCATATTTGCTTGGTCGCAGAAAATGGCTGCATGTCCATGCTCAGATGAACGCGTTTCATCCCCATATCCACCAGTGACTGTTGCATGTAAACAGGTGTTGTGAGAATAGTATCTGGGTGAGAGGGTAGGGCATCAAGCATAGGCTCAAACATGTAGGAACTCGCACCTTTGAGGAGTACACCGCTACCTCTGGCTAGTTTGCTAGTCTGGACCCAGACTGAGACAGCTAAGCCACGTGACATCATTTTCGGTGACAGCTGTTAGACTGGCCTGGCGGGCAGCTACCTCAGTGTAGCTATTCCCGCTAGCTTTGATAGTGGCCACAGCAGTGGATGCTCTTTTTAGGACCAGCATAGAGTAATAGAGGAATTAAGAGAGTATTCCTCGCAGGTTTAGTCTGCTTGGATATAAGACGAGGGATCATAACACTACCGATACAGGACTGACTGCTGCCAGCATCAATGATGCCTGCTGGATGTCTCTGGAATTCGGTTGTATCGTGGACTGAGAAAGTACTGGCGCAGTCGTTGAAACCAATATACAGGTTCATTGAAACCACACTTGTTTGGTAATTGTGTTTATCGATTATCATGGATCTCTTGATTGTGTAATTTGTTAAGTAAATTACATTGACGGTGTACAACAACTCACAAATAACAAATGTAACATGGTTGCATTTTTATACCGTCCGTAGCCAGGCATGGTACCTAAATTTCAGCAACTGACATGCATACTTTCATTACATGTACCCCTATTATGAGCGTCAGAACAGCAGTGTCGTGAATTTAGAAGAATTATTCTCAAATCATATCTCAAGTGTCCACAATGTTGTGTGACTATGAATTCTCGCTTATTTCTAGTATTTAATTCAGTTTTGTTGTTAAAATAGCGACAAAAATAGGATTTTGGGCGCCATCTTGGATGTAAAAAAGTGGGAACAAACATTCCATTAGCTTTACTACTAAATATAACATCGTAAAACGATTCTAGACCTCCCAAAACAAATAACAAATGGTATATATACATCATTATATGACAATTAGTTTTGTATTAACATTTTGAAAATGGCGACTGGCGGCCATCTTGGATTTATGCAAATTGCAAGAGTTGCCCAAAGTTGCCATTTGGGCAACAAAGCTAAAAAAAATTCTAGGGAACCATATAAAGATGAAACAACAATAAAAGTTTATAGGAAACAGAATGTCTAGGTCCACTATGGAACACATAGGAGTGCCTACTCGACTAAAGCTATCTAGCCAGGTTTCGGAGTCAATTTCCAAAAAATTTCTGACTCTCCCACAGCTCATCCGCCTTCTTTTCCCCCCATGTTAAATTCCCATAGACAAATCAATTTTTCGTAATAAAATCAATATTTGACCAAATTTCTTAAAATAAAAAGAACGATCATTCTTAAATTTTGATAAAATTTAATATTATCAAAAATAATTTTGTTTTTGCATTGTTTATATGGCCGTAACATTTGGGCAGGTTTCGTGAAACAGACAGTAGTGAGATAGTTATATATGTATATAATGCATGTATATAATGTAGGGTAATGCACAGGCATTCGGCGTGTTTCGGCTTTCATCGGTACCGAAGGGACGCACATTTAATACACATTGTTTTAAAGTCACTATTTTTATTCCGAAGGGAAGCATATTTAAAAAGAGTGACTTTAAAACAATATATATATATATATGGGCCGCGCTCTGTGAAAACCAGCCTTAATGACAACGTCATGAAAGCCTGAAAATGACGTCGCAAAGTTACGCTTACATTTATCAACGTCACGTCGGATTTTAACACTTCAAATCGTTGCGTCATTGCAATAACTTGTCCTATGTATAGCCGTACGCATTACTAATTGTGGCTCACAAATAGTTCAATGTTGGATATGCGTGGCAGAATTTTACAGTTGTTTTCATAGTGGTTCAGTTGTCTGTTTTTTTCGGTTTCCTTCAAGGAAATACGTAGTGATTTTGTTGATTATATTTTATACAAATGGGCTTACACATGATTTGTATAATATTATATGGACGACTTATAAATGACATTTGAAACTAAATAACCATATGACCGGTAGTTTTAGATAACACATCACAAACTCAGTATGATGTAATCATAATGCTAATATTTCTTTTAAACTTTATTTATATAACAATTACAAACAAACGTGAGAACCTTTGTAGTCGGCGTAGATGGAGGCGTCTGCATGTTTCATAATTTGGGTTGAAACCGGAATGCTCAAAGAAAACAAATTTATCCTGTTTGGCGACCACCATCAGATATACATGTCCATATGTGTAACAACGGGTGCGACCGTTTAACCAAATCTGTTTAATGTAGCGCATGGAAGAGTGGTTGTTTTCAATCGGTTATCTGGCGTGTTTGATATGTTAGCAATATAAAACTGTCAAAGCTGTATCAATAAAGTATTAATAAAGAAAATACACAAAAGTCATGCAGAAATTGGTTATTTTACCGTCTCAAGGTGTTTATCTGACATTTACATGTACATCTTATAAATTTGAAAGCTTCATTTCGTTATATTGAATGTTGAACAACAACTAGAGAAAAGATGGATTCCATGGGAAAATGATTTCCCTGTTATATTATTTTGGGCAATTTACTAGCTCTACATCAAAGATTATTGGTTTAAATGTATATAATTTACAGTTAACTAAATGTTGACATTTTTGAATTGGTCAAATTGTAGCCGTAGATAACATATCGGAGGCGAATTTGTGTAGCTAGCTCCGTACGTACCGTCCCGTGAGATCTAAAGATAATAGCTGCTGTATTCATACGCACGAACTGTCTTGATTCGTATTTTCCAAAATTTAACTGATAAACTGAGCCTAAAACTGTGAAAACTATAGAGAATAGTATATGTAAAATTTTAGATACAAAAGGGCACTATTGTTTTGGTCGTACTCGCCGTTTAGGCGCAGCACGACAATGGCTGCCCCCATAGAAATTTGGGTGACATAATATGCTATCTCCAAGGACTTTACCACAGGTGGAAGACTGGGACCCCACCAAACAATTTCCGTACAATAGACAACGACGACATAACGTACGTATTATCAAAACAACGTCGATGCGACAAAGTGACGTCAGATATGTATCTCTGTTGGTCTAGAAAGATGGTTTATCAGTTGAATACAACATTGATTTATATATCATATTGTTCGAGAGAGATCAAATTTACTAAGTATCACGGTTGAAAACTCAATTTCGCATGTTTGATCCATAAAGGAGGTTTTCGCTTGGCGCGTCACATAATATGTTAACAGTTTTGATGAGTCACGGCGGTTATCACAAGGTGTGTAATACAATTCCCTCGTTATTGATACATGCACGAGTTTACCAAATAAGAAATTGTATTCACTAGATGCAATCTGACACACATAAATGAAATTAAATCAGAAACAGATACGCGTATAAAGCAAGGGAGACGCTATGTAGCATGTAACGCTTACTGTAACGCTTACGACTACATGTACGTTTTTGAACTTTCACACTGGCGTTACATAACATTTTATCCATATACTAGCAAATATCTACTGTACATACATGCATGTAAAATCTCGGTAAACGATATACTAACACAAAAAAGAAAAACATGTATCGGGTCCATACGCGAACTGGGCTGCCGACACCACCTGCTCACATGCTACTCAACATTGCTCGTTTCTGATCATTTATTTTCATAACAACCCCGAGAATGTACATTTATATTTTGGCATAAAAGGGTAATTACAATAGTCAATGGTCTACATACAATTGGTTTGTTTAGCTAATGGTACACGACTAGCACATGATAATACACTGTCATTACCAGCTGTCAACAACGACGTCAGCTATGTCAAAAGCGTAAATGGAAGCGACGAATCCGACCTCATTTACTCGATAACGTCAGTTTCGCCATAAGGCACCTTTTCGCACGACGCGGCTCATATAATGTTTGAAGAGGTAAGCCGATGTTCACACTGGTAGTCTACGTTTGAGGGTGTATTTGTGGCATATTTGTGGGGCATTTTAATAAAATATACACGTGTCCCAAAAGGGCCTACAATAATAAAGATCAGGGTCTACACTGATACATAAAATAGGTTATACAAATTCTGATAACGTAAGGAGAGCATACACTGATATGTTTGAGGGTGTATTTGTGGCATATTTATAAATATTGAACTATGTTTGCATGTATTTCCCATGTGATTGGTGATTCAATGTGTATAAATCGAATATATGGCCAATTTAACAGATTTGTTTGACTAGATATGTCAAGTATATGATGTGTTTTGTGTCATAATATGCTTTACACTAATATCTGACACTATATAGAGTGTATTTGTGGTATATTTATATGTATTTAAACTATATTTGGGTGCATTTGAGTGTATTTGGGAGTTTCGTGTAACCGTTCCCCCGGACCCCGCTAGCTTTGCTCGTTCGACGGTATGGCCGCACCACTTTTCAATACCGTCATACGACGCTGCGTCACAATTAGCTGTCGTCGATTAGATTCTGAACTAAATTTTCCAATAATTACAATGTATCGTTCTGCCGGTACATGTATATAACGTATCATAGTTGGCGATGGTAGCAAATTACAAGTCACATGTCGGCTAATTATAGATTTAAAATCGATAGTGGACTGGTGCGTTTGGTTTGTTCACTACATGTACATATATCATAGTTTTATTCTGTTCAATGTTTGATAGTATACATACTAACACGTGTAGATACATTTAGTGTACCTTATCAGCTTACAGCAAGCACGTTCAATGAGTCTATGAACACGCATTTCTATTGTAGGCTGCTGTGTTGCATTGTAAAACGTCGGAGTTTCAATAACGTCATTTTCTCAATGACGTTACTTTTTTTTCCTTGCGTGATTCACATGGTGCTACAAAAAGTGAGATCAAACAAAATCTATGAAACATATTTGCATTTTCTTTTCAGCATAATGTTTTTGAAAGGTGTCCGCAACAAAAAGTGTAAAAAATGCAAATCGAAATTTGTGTCATTAAGGCCGGTTTTCACGGAGCGCGGCCCATATATATATGAACATAAAGTTATACCGATGAAAGCCGAAACACGCCGAATGCCTGTGGGGTAATGTAGAAGCGGACCAAAAAGCAGATGGGCCTGAAGTACATTACCCACGGTATATGTGTACCTTAGTAAATGTCCTGAAGCCGTCCAGGATTGGTCGGTAGCCCGTACAGCGACACAAGTTACCTGTGATAAAATAATGGTGTGTGTACTTTCTTTGAAAGTTTATATACAAATTAGTACGAATATTTGCACGTATACATGCATTGCGTTTACGGATAGATCGTTTTAAAAATCGTCTGTGTATTTATTACCGATAAAGTAACTACAATCATTTGCCTCCATTAAGTGTATCGTAGCGAGGTAGCCATTTTGTCTGGATTAGAAAACAAGCTTAAGGGCCCATTCTATACCTGATCATCGTTTGATTTCACGTTAATTGCTTCGTAAATGTGATAGAATATATGTATAACCAAGGCCGTAGCGGCCACCTCGGCAGCACGGCGCTGCCGTGGCATTATTTTCGCCTGTTTTTTTTTTTCGTCAGCTTCATGCGTTGAACATCCAATAAGCAATAAGCATGTTACGACATTTGTAAACGGTGGCCAAAGTGGATTTTTTTTCCGCTAAAAAGGCTGCCGTGGCATTATTGTACACACCGCTACGGGCTTGATAACATATATGTGAATACTGCCTCGTTACTGTATCCTATTTGGAACATGGAGTGGCCAAGTCGGCCATATTTGTGTGTTCCAGCCAGCAGCCAGTTTCACCTGTTCTGGACGTTTGACAAAGAGCTCAAATTGTGAACTAGAACATTTGATTTGATGTAGCTAATCACATGTAGAAAATCCAGGAGAACAGACTCCTATCAATTATATTGCACCAAAAATAAAATATGTCAGTTTTCTGGACATATTTGTGCCTGTGTTTTAATAACATGAATCACGATTATAAATAGCTTCATACACAGAAAATCGCACAGTGTATCACTTTTACCTGGAAAACCATATATACCCACTACTGTACTTTGCCATTAGCTATCAAATCCAGTGACATGCAAGCAGTGCGCCTGAGTGTATTGTCCCTGGTGCATGCATGCCACTGGATTTGATAGCTAATGGCAAAGTACAGTAGTGGGTATATATGGTGGGTGTTGTGTGGTTTGCCAGGTAAAAGTGATACACTGTGCGATTTTCTGTGTATGAAGCTATTTATAATCGTGGTTCATGTTGTTACCATAGGTAAAGCCACATTTACCTACGATGCGAGTAAATGTGGCTTTACCTATGGGTAACGTGTACTCTAATATAAGTTGTGCATCAGATTGAAAAATTCACACATCAAAATCTATTTTGAGATTTATGCGAGAAATGCTCAGATATCTCGTCCTTTGTGTGCTGGCATAACATTTATAGCTTGCCGTTGTCATATCTGTCTATTATGTATTGCACCAAATTATTTTCGGTTTACTGTCATATTATTTGCTGTATGTGCCAAACGCACGAAGTGGTGAAACTGTACGATGAAACTGTACGATGGCTTGTACATACAAATATGGCGGAGATGATAACTCAATGCTCCATATAGTATACAGTAACAAGACAATATTTACATATGTTATATTCATATATCACATCATTCTTATGAAGCAATTAGCATTGAATACAAGTGTAACTATCTATGACCGAATACCTTAAGAAAACTTATATGAATTATTCTCCCCTGTAAGCGTGAGTACAGTATACTGTCACGCAGTTTATGACTAGTTAATTGGCAATAGTGACTGAAATAACAATTGATAATTTATATTTGAAATACATGTAGACTGTTGGTAGACATCACTATCCCGGGGGTACAAAAGCCGTACTGGCTCCCGTGGGACTGGGCCAGTCGCAACTATATTGAAACTGTGTATCAGCAATATCCACCTTCGAATGATTGCTCCATGTCCCGCACCCCCGGGCGCGGATTGTTGCGGAGCAGGGTGTACATGGACATCACGATCCCGGGTGTACAGAAGCCGCACTGGCTCCCGTGCGACTTGGCCAGACGCTCCTGTGGAATAGGGTGGATTGTGTCGCTGTTTGGGTGCGGAGAAGGTGGGGTATTGTGACTGTTTTATGGTACGAAACCATGTGATCCCATACCCTGTGACAGGATATTGGATCGCGTGGTATCGTAGCCAAATTGCCACGAAAACACGTGGTCACATACCCTGTGACTAGGAGACCAGTAGCCAATTTCATCAAAATTGCAAAGCATACTTATCTAGCAAAGTATACTTTGAGAGAGTAATAATTTATTTTCCCCGAAATGCATTATTTCATACAGAACTAACGACTGCATATATTTGATGGTTAAAAATATGTAGAATTATTATACTGAATTAATTACATTATCACAGCCAAAATGGCTGTGAAATTACTTCATATTTGTAGTTTTGAAACTGGCTCCCGTGGAACTTGGCTAGTAGCTTCTGTGGAATAGGGCGGATTGCGTCACTGTTGGGGTGGGGAGCGGGTGGGGTGTATTGTAACTGTCTTATGGTCACGAAACCACGTTGTCCAATACCGTGTAGCTAGAACAGGGTATGTGATCGCGTGGTATCGCATGTACACATGGTCACATACCCTGAGACTAGGAAATTTGTGTTTTGAAACTGGCTAATTGTGTCACTTTTCCACCAGTTCTAAAAAGTACGAGTGCCCGCTATACAGATATATCATTTAGTAATATTTATTTTACCGATAGGGACTCTCGGTGGTATCAGACTATTTTCCTATGCAAATGAGGCGTGTTAATTTTTATTATTTATACTAATTAAATGCATCACCTGAAAAAATAATATTTTCGACAGATTATAAAGTAAGATCATTGCATATCAGCAAATAAATACAGAGAATACATAGCAATGTCCGTTAATATTTTAAGGAAACACGGTTATCGGCCCTGGTATCAGTGTGGAAATTTACGTCTGATATAAAATGTATAATAATGACAATCAATACGTGGGGCAATGGTGAATTAATGTTTATATTGCCAGAAAATGTCTCGGATGATGTCTCTGATATAAAGAACATGTTGTGCCTTCTGAATGGGCATTTACCTTTAACTGACATTAACTATGAATCAATTGCAATGGTACCTGTACGGGGTGAAGGCCGTTCTGAACACTGCCGATACCCTCGATTGTCGTCACAGCCATCCCGTGCAGGGAACATATGGGCGCCAGGCACGCATTCGCCGAGAAGTGACTACACTGGTCTAAGGAGGGTTACTAGTTCTCTGTATGTATGTAGTTATAACGAAACATGTCCAATGTGTCAGGCAACGGCGTATATGATATATGCCGTTGCCTCACACATTGGACATGTTTCGTTGTAACTCCCGAGTGAAACTCCAGTCGATGAGCACGACTATAAGATTCGTCCATGTCCAGCCGTGGGTAAACGGTTGCCGAGGCACGAAGGAACTGTTTGAACACCAAGGCCATATGCCGCGGGTTTAAACAGTTCCCGAGTGCCACGGCACACGTTTACCCACGACAGGACATAGTGGAACGTTGTTGTTTCATTTCCTAATTAGGAGACTTACTATCTCCTAATTAAGACTTAATATCTCCTGATTAGGACGTTTTTATCTTCTAATACCTAATCTCCTAATTAAGAGTTAGTAGTATCTCCTAATTAGGAGATAAATATATTCTAGAATTGACACCAGGACGCTTCCATTGAGCAGGTAAATCTTCAAAGGATACTGTATTTTCTTTGCCTTCTGGTCATATCTGGAGATCATGACGGTGCAGGCGCCACACCCACCCTCCCCGCATGCCAGCTTGGTTCCATGTAGGCCCACTGCGCACTAGGTTAAGGTGTGTTTGGTTTGTTCAAATATAAATTGTGGATTATGGGTATCACGACTGGTGTAGATCCAGATCATTGCGCGCCAAGTTAATGGGTGTCTGGTTTCTTCAAACATAAGACACGCCATATAGTTAAAAGTTGACAAAAATGTTCAGTGTGTGATTTATCAAACACAAATGTGGTTGTGATTGGATAAATGGGGCTTGTGGGTTTCGCTACCAGTGTAGATCCAGATCATCCTAGCCTGGTCTATGTAGGCCTACTGCGCGCCAAGTTAACGGGTTTTTGGTTTGTTCACACAAAAATGGGACACGCCATATAGTCAATAGTTGACAAAAATGTGGAAACTTTTTAAACTGCTGAGGCCATTTACGTAAAATATTGTAAATTTTGTAAACGTATTTCATGAAATTACGCAGATGTCCGAAGGTACAAAATCACATGGCGTGTTTCAAATGTGGTTGAGAATCGAGATATGGGGCTTATGTATTTTGCAACCAGTGTACATCCAGATCATCCTAGCCTGGGTCCATGTAGGCCGACTGCGCACCAGAGGGCCGTTTCATTAAACTTCGTACGACTAAAATGCTTGTCTGTACATTTCACAAGAACGGTGTTTTCTTGTAAACAATTATTGGATTTACATTTATTGAGCATAGGCTGCATATGCAGCCTATGCTCAATAAATGTAAATCCATCAATTGAAATTTCCAGATTGTCCTAAATTTGCACTTACGAACATTTTAGTCGTATAAAGTTTAGTGAAACGGCCTCCAGGTTAAGGGGTGTTGTTGTTTCTTTGTACTTACGAACATCTTAGTCGTACGAAGTTTAGTGAAACGGGCCCCAGCTTCGTAAATGTGATTGAATACATGTATTTGTATAATGTGTATCTAGCCCTGTTCTTCTTAGTGGCTTAGTGTATACTACGGGGCGCCATGCAGGACAGGTTAATTATGTGTACAAAACCAATTTTGTCCAGACAAAATTGAGTTTTGTAACACTAAAAATCACAAAATTCAATTCTGTGTCACAAAATTCAATTCTGTGTCACAAAATTCAATTCTGTCAATTCTGTGTCACAAAATTCAATTCTGTGTCACAAAATTCAATTCTGTGTCACAAAATTCAATTGTGTCACAAAATTCAATTGTGTCATAAAATTCAATTCTGCATACGTTTCGTATACAAAATTCATTTTTGTTATAAAGGATTCAATTTTGTAAGACAGAAATGAGTTTTTTGAAGAAAATTCAGTTTTGTGGGACAGAATTCATTTTTGTCCACAAAAATTAGTTTGCGTAGGCTAGTCTATGTCATCTCTACGTTGATTGGTTGAGATCGGTCTTAGTCCATTTTACTAGATGGTGGAGTACACTTGCAGGTTTAAATATTTCAATGCGAAAATATAACCCAATATATCAATATTATACTTCTTTATGGACAGTTATTTTGGTTACATTATGATTACAAATGAGTGGTCACACCATATAAGCATATATACTTTGAAGGAGAAATAAGAAAAATATTCAGAATTTCCCATCAATTATGTAAACAGGGTCAAACATAAAGTAGCCGGGACATAGCTAGACCTGAGAGCATGCCCATATATAGAGAATACCAGGCTAGTGTATTTTGATATCAAGTTTATCAGGCAAGGCTAGGAAACGCGTAGGAATTCCGAGGCTTGCCGAGGAATTCCTACCGTTTCTTAGCCGAGCCTGATAAACTTGATATTAAAATACACTAGTCTGGTATTCTATTTATCAGGTAACGTTTTATGCTCGAAAATGACATTAGATGGCGTCGTATTATAACAGTAGATCTAACCTTGTGAAACAAATAGTATTGGATCTGTGTCTACTAGTTGCGAAGTTACGTGTTCTCAACTATGTGTCTACATGCATTATTTACAGTATACACCATCTTAGTATCCATGGTATCTACACAAATACTACAAATGGTTTCCTCAAATGGCCCAATACACACATTCTGTTTATAAACACAGACAGCAGTCAGAACACAGGTCATAGCGCGTGTATTATTGATTTAACTGGGGCAGATGTACCTTGCGATACACAATAAATGAGGTCTGTACTCGCGGGAGATCTACATGTACATGAATTATGTGTACAATTATAACGCAAATGAGTTTAAATACGAATGGGTTTGTCAACGTTTGACTGTTTGGAGATAGTTGAAGCAAAATGGCAGAATGAGAAATGAATCATCGGCAGAATGAGAAATGAATCATCGACATCAAATGTGTAGATCGGCGACCGTGACCCATTTCTCCAGTGCTGTTTCTGACCAATGGTAGTCCTTCTTACATGCGTGTGCAGAATTGAATTTTGTGACACAAAATTGAATTTTGTTACACAGAATTGACAGAATTGAATTTTGTGACACAGAATTGAATTTTGTGGCACAAAAGTGAATTTTGTGACACAGAATTGAATTTTGTGACACAGAATTGAGTTTTGTGGCACAAAAGTGAATTTTGTGACACAAAATTGAGCCATGTCCCACTTGGCGCCCCGTATATACTACTATGCTGAGCTTTGAGTTGCCATCTGTGCCATCTTAGCATGGACAAGCTATCGGTCAGTTTCACCTCCTGTAGTGTTTGATACAGACGGCACAGAATTTGGCAGATAATATAATACAATTTAGTGCAATATGTCTTATAAATAAAATAAATATTTACAACGTCCTATCCGTTATATGTAGTCCAAGTCAATACCGACTCTGATTTCGGGCGTTAAAGGTACTGTACATGCCCACTAAGTAGGCACAACATGTTATTTATATGAGAGACATCATCCGATACATTTTCTGTCAAAATAAACATTAATTCGCCATTACTCCACGTATTGATTGGCATTATTATACATTTTATATCAGACGTAAATTTCCACATTGATATCAGTGCCGATAACTGAGTTTCCTTAAAATGTTAACATACATTACAATTTATTCTCTGTATTTAATTTTTGATTTGAAATGATCATACTTTATAATCTGTCGAAAATAATATTGTTTTCAGATGACGCATTTATTAGTATAAATAATTATAAACATATCATGCCTCATTTGCATAGAAAATAGCCTGATACCACCGCGCGTAAAATCAATAAAATAAAGATTACTAAATGATTACATATGTATAACGGACACTCGTAATTTTTAGAACTGGTGGAATAATGACACAATTATACACTTATATATTCCTATAAAGTAGGCACAACATGTTCTTTATATCAGTGACATCATCTAAGACATTTTCTGGCAAAATAAACATTCATTCACCATTACCCCACGTATTGATTTGCATTATTATACATTTTATATAGGAGGTAAATTTCCACACTGATATCAGGGCGATAACCTACAACAGGACGTGTGATCAACAATATAAGTACAAGTATGTTCTATATGCGCCGACATGTCCAACAGCCAGTGTGAATGTCGCTGGTCGTTAGTATTCATGTCATGCCAGTCTGACATACTACATAATACGGAGCCCCGCAGGGGACATAGCATTCTTTCTTATTCATTTGTTCTCACGAAATAACAATTCGTTCCCTCAAATTAACAATTCGTTCCCACGAATTAACAACTCGTTCCCTCGAATTAACAATTCATTCCCACGAATTGATTTGTCGCCCAGCTGCGCGCGCACAAAGATGCTGCGCTCGCAGCTTGGCGCCAAAACAATTCGTGGGAACGAACTGTTAATTCGAGGGAACGAATTGTTAATTCGTGGGAACGAATTGTCATTTCGTGGGAACGAATTGTTAATTCGAAGGAACGAATTGTTAAATTGATGGAACGAATTGTTATTTCGTGGGAACGAATTAATAAAAAAAAATGCATGTCCCCTGCGGGTCCCCGTAGCGTAACGTTACTACCATTACTGGCCACTCTTGTTGATTTATATGTGATGTTGAACAAACGATAATACTTCGGCGCTCCCGATAAGATGCATGTTGGTGTATTTTACGACTTCATTTCACTCGCAGTCCTATCTTTATGCATAATTCTGGAAACACAGTCTGATACATTGTACTGCTTAGGAGTTAGTATCTCCTAATTAGGAGATAAAACATGTTTTTAGCATTGACACAAATAGTAAGTCCTAATTAGGAGATACTTAGTATCTCCTAATTAGCACTTACTGTCTCCTAATTAGGAGTTAGTATCTCCAATTATGATTTACTATCTCCTAATTAGGACTTAGTATCTCCTAATTACAATTTTGTTTAGCGTTGGCATCAGATATTAAGTCCTAATTAGGAGATAATAAGTTAGTATCTCCTAATTAGGAGATATCTTTTTAGCATTGGTACCAATTCGCTTCCATACAAACAAACACGTATACATATTGCAAATGCAATCTTCGTACAATTGTACATTTTAATGACCATACACGCTGCTAATATTGTGTGATGTCATAACATACCTGAACAGTCGAAACGCCACTGTCCCTCTATGCAACAGCCATTCTCCGTAACGGCCGTTATATGTTCAAATGAGTAACTTCCAATTTACATATGAAAGTGACTGTGTCTCAGATGGTGTCTCAGATATCATGATTGTATTTGATCACATTCCCAAAATAATGTGTTATATTTAGGTTTGGCATAATTTGGCATGTTCGCTACCAGTAAGGAAAACATGCTCATTACAAAAAATACACAGTCAAGAGAACACCCATAATTCCGCGCGTGTTTTCTAGGAAACCACGAGCTACCATGCAAACTGTTTAATTTGTATTACAGTCAAAATAAAGTTATTTGAAATCTTGGAGAGGATCCCACACTCAAAATATCTAGTTCATTCATCTAGTTCCCAGGGTGTCCGGTTTAGAGAGGTTACAATGTACATGAATTTAATTCAAACCCAACCTGATGGAAGTATTGATCAAAGGATACAGTTGTTCCTCAGATACTGCAACAACGTCGTTTCTGGGTCCACATTCGCATCCACAACCTGCAATAAATCAGCTTTTCTGAAAGAGGCGTCGCAGCTGGGGCCGCAGTCCCAGTATGTTAGCATGGCGGCCCCAATATTTTGGCAAGCTGGGTGGAGGTTGTGTGGCCCTAACATACGTGAAATAGTGATCTGGTTTTCCAAATAGTCGTGGGGAGGACCCCAACCCCCCCCCCCCCCCCCCCCCCTCTCCTCTCACCCCGACCTACGGTGCACGTCATTAATGTTTCTAGTACTGTTTGCCATGATATTTCATACCGAAATAATTCCAGCACAAAAATATTTACACAATTCCCTAACATTTGATTGGCCCGTAGCAAGTCTCTGTCCAAAATGTATATCCCAGTAAACTCCCACGCCGAACTACTTTCTACAGGTGCGCTGTCAGCGCTGTCAATGTAAACAAATGGCTGCCGTCTGTCAAAATAAACATATTTTCTTGACGAATTTATTTCAAATGCTGGAATTATTAGGAATGAATGGCCTTTTTGTGGAATTTATCGGGGTATAAACTTGGAAAAGTCGCGGGAATACTGGACGAAGGCCTTCCGGCCTTCGTCCAGTATTCCCGCGACTTTTCCAAGTTTATACCCCGATAAATTCCACAAAAGGCCATTCATTCCTATAATAAGTCACATAGCTCTCTAATAATGACAGCTACAGCCATGTATAATGTAGTTTCTAATTCAGCGAACATTTCTGAGTCACGGTGGAGAAAAAAACTGTTTAACCCATTTGTTGGCATGGAGGACACGCTGGACGTATCAAACGTTGCATAAATTCGGCGAATAGAAAGCGGAGTCCTATTCTGGGTCAAATAAGTATGTTCTGAATCGCAAAAATTAATAGGCTTTGGATAGGGGCGAAAGATAGTATCCAGCACATGCACTGCGTGTGTGCGACCAGGATATCAGGATAAGCCTCGTTTCTGACGATATATTCTGACACCTGGTTGATTATCCTTGTCCCGCGCCAGTGCATATGAAGGGCATTCCTAGATCTACAGCACCGGTATTCACAGAAAAACACTCAACCAAGTTCGAACCGGGATCAGCGTTTCTTAACGTCGGTGGTCGGACGGGACAAGGGGGTCGTTTCACTACACTTCGTACGACTAAAATGTTCATAATTGCAAAATTATGTATGGCCGTAATCAGTAATGGCCGTAGACACTTGCGGAGATACGCACATGTACCTAACCACACAAATTATCTTCGTCTGTAGATCGCGCAGACAAAACTCAATTATAGTTTTCTTCATCTCCGCCGCAGTGACGTAGTCATCGTTGCATGCACACAATACATTTGTAAGTCGTGACGTCACATGACCCGAATAGTAACGTGTAAATACCCAAGTGATGAAAATGACACGTACCATGTCGTTGCAACCACATTGCTGACAAATGAAAATGTCCAGTGTGATACAAATAGTAATTAATAAAGATTGAAATGTATGGGTAGCTGATGTCGAAGTAATTGATGTTTTGCACGATAGCAGATCACCTGAACAGTTTTCATACGAAAAGAAACAACAGTTAATGTAAAATGAAATAATTAAAAAAAAACAAGAAGAAAACTTCCGCTCGCTTTCTGATTCGAACTACGCCGATATATGATCTCATATGTTTAAAAAGGAAGACAACGCCTTAGACCATTGCGCTAGCGAGTCCTGAATGAAATGGTTGGTGAACATATTCAACTAAAGCAGGCATGCACGTCCAAGAAGCCGGGTACCATGTTTGAACGTACCCAAACAATTCGTGTCTCTGTGATAACGTACGAAAGACGATTTACAACTGGCCACTTTTTAAATGCGCCCACAGCGGAATATATACAGCCTACTTGTTTATGTGAGCAATCATGGTTTTTAGGTGAAACCTATGATGCACGTGGATATACCAAAGGTGCCAAAAAGAACGTATTTCTAAATTCTTTGTCACCCAGTGCGTTGTTTTCGGTCAAAAGTGAATGGCAGTTTATAATGTGACAAAATTTACGGGAACGTATTGGGTAGTGGCGAACTTATCCGACTATGAACCGGTTTTGATCACGTGTGCTGGTTTCAAGCCAACATTGACATGTTTCATTGCTGTTTTTGTAATGTTTTGGACGCGTGGTGCAATGTATTCGTGCATGTCTTGCATTCATGTGATCGTCCGTCGACCTTACACGTATTAGTTCGAACCCCAAGCCAGGTTCATTTATTTCGTTTTGTTTTTTTAAATTGTATTTCTACGTATTAAAATAGTCATTATTTGTTTACCAACGTAGCCATAGGTCAGTGTGCGTATCGACATAGTTTGCTTTTTATCTACACATCTTGTCGACGTTCAGCTCGGGAGACACTATTCAGAACAAAACTAACATTATTAAACACTGTATTACGGCGTATGCATATCTGAATGTCAACATCGAAGGTCGCATGAAGCATGGGTATTTATGAAATTCAGGGAACCTCCATTACGTGGACACCGTTCAACGTCCTGATTGCGTCCAAGTTTTATTGAGAGGTTTCACTGGAGTTTAGAATCATTAGCACTCTAGATACTACTTGTCTGTATTATCAGCAATTGGGAGAAGTAGTTACAATCAGAAATAAATTACAGCGACACCAATTAGTATGTATGAAATGAACATCACAAAACACTATATTACGACGTATGTATATCAGAATTTCAACCTGGAAGGTCGCATCAATCTTTGATATTTTTTATAAAATACAGGAAACCTCCATTACGTGGCCACCGTACTGGGGCGATTTCGCGCCATTTGATATTCTCTAATCTTTACGACATGTCCGTGTGGTTTGAAACATTTATCGATACGCATTTTGAGTCTGAAAATATAAACTATCCACTGACAGAAATGACACCAGCGTCAAATTCGACGGACCTACTTTACAAAATAGGTCAAAGAACGGCAACAAATACAAATTTCGAGTGTCATCCGGGCTTATGGTGACATGTTGAGGTCACATATAAAGATTAGCCTGGATGACAACTAGTAACACGACCTTACCCCTGGCGTCATTTTGCAGCTTTACTGTTTCCAGTCTGTAAAATGAAACAGTGTTTTGAATGTGTATTTACATGTGCAATGGTTGATAAAAACAATTGCCCTCTGTTATTTTTAATAGTTTCGTTTTCATAGTTTTAACACTTCTTGCAGAAAACAAAGTGTGTGCATTCATTGACACAATCACGGACACAAACACCGCATACCACCGGTGCAACAGAAATACAATGTAAATAAATACAAAAAAAAGCTTGTGAAATATACTCATATGTAAGGAGCCCCGCATTGGACATAGATTTGTTTTATTAATTCGTTCCAACGATATAACAATTCGTTTTCTCGAATTAGCAATTCGTTCCCACGATATAACAATTCCTTCAAACGATTAACCGTTATCCTTACTTACACTTTTTCCGTTAACATAGAATACGAGGAGGCTTAATCCTTCCAACGGCATCGCGTTAGTTGCATCTCAGTTACACGATCTTACTGAGATAAAACACCAAGATGTCAGCAATACACAAATGTGGATGTGACTGGAGAAACGGGGCTTATTGAATGTGTGCCCAGCGTACAAATAGCACACTCCTGTAGCCTGTGTAGTATTTTCCGTATCTTCAATTGGGGAATTTGGGAAATGTCAAAATACTGTGATCTAAATCTTCTTAAATTTATTTTATTTCTTTTTTCTCAAACCGGAAGTTGTCCCACACGAGGAGGTCAGGGGAGATAATCCTCTTTCTCTCGATTTCTGAAACCAGCCGCTGTCTTTTCGGCCAATTTGGCACAGTACTGAATCCAGGAACCGGACCATTTGCGATGAAAACTTCACACGACTCATTATCCAAAGTGATAAATATAACATCCCCCCACTAAAATTAAAATTGTACCACAATTTTACCACAATTTTAGCATGAGTCGCGGAAGCTATCATCACAAACAGTCTATGAAGAAAAGGATATGTAAGTTAAAGTACATGTGTATAAACAAGGCTACTAAGTGGGAACTCAGCAAATAGCATATTATGTATGGCCACAAGTACTGTACGAGAAATTTGCATACGACGCAATATCATATACTTATACTGTCACATATCAACATACATACTAACATTCTATTTATCTGTGATCAGCAGACAAAAACTAACATCACATACAAAATTAGTATCAATTACCAAAAATTCACAGAACATAGGCTGCACATGTATCATAATTGGAAAAAGGTAAACCTGTAACAGCAAAGAAATAAGCCTACATGCAAATTCCAAAGTATCTTTATAAATGATGAATATACTATGGATATCAATAAGTAGCATAGAGGGAGTCAAAATGATACCACCTACTGTGGTATTATATATAACCCTCTATACTACCCCCACCACCCTCGAAAAATCCAAAATTGGTTAACGAGGAAATTGTCTCCCGACAGCAAATTTATGAATTTTGGAGAAAATTTGAAATCATTATTGCAATTTCAATGCGTCCTCGCGCGATAGTTTATATTCCAACACCCCATTTTTCTCCTCCAATATAGCTAATTTATTTCGTAGATCAGCAACCAATTCTACCAGCTCTAGTCTACCACGTTCACCTTTAGCCACATGACAGCGCAGTTGCTTATGTCTACAAAGAGTTTGGGCACTAACGAATTTACAAGGGCATCTGGGGCATTGAAATTGCGGGGCGACACAAGGAAATTGTCTACGTCTCGATAGATGCCTTCGTAGATAGTCTTTACGTGCAAACGTCTTACAACAAGTCTCACACTCCATTATATATATGTATTTTTATATATTCAATGGGTCGTGAAAAAAACATGATGTATTCACGACCAATTGAACAGACACATTTCATAGGTTATAACAATAGAAAATATGATAACGCCAGAAATAGAAAGTTTGAGAAGAGAAGCGGAATATCTAGGGATTACTTATAGTAAACGGTTGAGAGCTAGGGGGTTGACAAAGCTGATAAACGCCACAAAGAATGAGGCGTTTATGAAGCGGTTTACCCGCGCCCACAAACGAGGAGCCTCGGATTTATCCGAGCCCACAAACGAGGCGCCTTTAAAGACCTCTCACTGGCAGAGGAAGTTGGTAACAGAATTCAAAACGAAAGTATTTCGGGGTTAAGGGCTAGTGTAATAAAACCTTCAAGCACCAATAATTTGTCCCAAATTAGACGCACAGGTGACCCAATACCAAATAATAAGAAACAATCTATCGTTCGCGCGATAGTGGCAGAAGGTGAAGAAATATTAGGGGCTCATGATAAAACATTGGAAAAGGTAGAAAAGGTAGAAAAGTGAAGACGGGTAGTTACATTATCCTTTCGTAAAAACATTGACATCAACGAGTCTGAACGCATGTCCGATAAACTCGCTCCGTATCTAACAACACATTTTTATTTGAGATATTCATATTCTTACAAGCTGGAACATATGGAGGAAACTAAAAATGGAAAACCCATAACTATAATAATGCACAGAAATCTCGGTAGCGAACCACTATCATCAATGAAAACCGTTAAAAAATGGCTGTCAGATAAGGAGCAAACACGAATAATGTCCGATAAAATAGACAGACCGAATACAAAGTGGAAGTTTGTAAGATGGGTGGAGGTTTTCGTAAAGTTAATACAGGGCAATAGTGGAATAGATTTGGGACTACAATCTAAAGAAGCAGCGGGAGGAGAACTTCCAGAATGGTTGAAGAATAAAAAAGGTATGTATTCTTTATATAAGTATAATGACGTCCTTTGTCTGTTCAGATGTTTAGCGATGCATATGACAGGTAAAAGACCTGACAGATGTACGGACAAGGCGAAAGAATTTAGTAAGCAATATTTCGGTAGTAATGTAAAATGTAATCTAAAATTTACGCCTGCGATAATTGCAAACATAAATTCACAAAAGCGAGTAATATGAAGAGACACGGACCAAAATGTATGAAAGGTGAGACAAAAGTAATATGTGATGGTAATTATTTAGAGCGCCCGCGTTCGTCGTTCGAGAAAGCGTTCTACCCAAAATGTTCTAACAGTTATGGGGCGATCGATTGGATGTACTCTGTGGAAAAGCGGGAGGGAATTCACATTCACCACGAACAGTGCGGACATGGGGGTGAAAGATGGATTTTAGGAGCTCCAGTAGATGGATACTGTCAAGAAAACAATACCGTATATCAATAGCACGGCTGTTACTGGCACGGGTGTGAGATTCATGCAAAGCATAGAAAAAAAGAACGCGCATCCACTATGAGAAGAGATAAATTTATTAGAAGCAAAGAATTCAACCTAGTAGTTATGTGGGAATGCGAATTCCAAAGAACTGGTAAAGATATAAAGATCGGTTGTGACACTACTCTTTATCCATATCAGATAGTATATGATTTTGAGGCGTATCTCAACCCAGAATTTAAAACGCTAGGTAATAGTCTAGAATACGAGGCCGAGCACGTTCCGGTAAGCGTTAGTATAGGAGATAATTTCTCAGGAACAGTAACTCATATTTGTGATAAAGATCCTGCAAAACTTATAGAAAAATTCGTAGAAGATTTGAAAGTCAGGGGAAAAGCTATAAGAGAAGGAGTGTGGTTAAGATATGGGTTTAATACAGAACATTTACATAAAAAGCAGGTTTCTCGGATCGAACAGTGGATAGAGCAAGTACCTGTTCTAGGTTTCAATAGTAGTAAATACGATATAAACTTAATAAAGAAATATCTAGTAGGTCAACTGTCATCAACAACAACGAAATTAATGGTTGGAAAAAGGGCAAACGCAACAATATTTCTATTTACTCCGGAGTTTCGATTTCTTGATGTAATGCTTTACCTAGGACATTGTGTAAGTTACGCTAATTGGATAAAATCCTACGACTGCAAAGACCAGAAATCGTTCTTCCCTTACGATTGGTTCGATTATCCAGATAAACTGGATTACCAAGGATTGCCTGATATAGAGAATTGGTATTCCAAACTATCTGGGAAAATGTTACTAGACGAAACAAAATTAAGTAAATGTCGTAGAATTTTCAAAGAAGAGAATATGGAAACCTTCAGAGATTGGCTGAAATATTATAACAATTTGGATGTGGCACCATTCCTAGAAGCTGTGGGAAAAATGTGTGAATTTTATAAACACAGGGCTGTAGATATTTTCAAAGACGCGGTAACACTACCATGTGTGGCTATGCAATATTTATTGCGAGGAACCATTAAAGAACAAAAATCTACAAAGGTGGTTATACCGGAGGGGGCTCTATATGCGCCAAAAGAAGAAACATACGAAATGATGAAAGACGCTCTAGTCAGGGGTCCATCAATCGTATTTACACGCTATGCAGAAGCGGATGTTTCAAATATTAGAGTGGGTTCCAAACCTTGCAAGGCTATTTTGGGGTATGATGCAAACGCATTATATTTATCTACGTTAAATAAAGATGTGCCGTGTGGAAAAGAAACTATACATCATATAGATTCCCCACATAATCCTAAAGTTATTAAAAAGTTTTGTAAAAGGGTTTTATCTGGAGACTGGTTTGGGTTTGCGGAGGTGGATATAGAAGTTCCCAAAATCTCTGATTTTAACTTGGTGGATAAGTTTTCTGAAATGTCTCCACTTTTTATAAACAGAGAAGTAGATGTTGATGAGGTTCCAGAACACATGATAAAATATTTGGAAGATACTGGAAGAACTAGAGGAAATGAAAGAAAATTGGTGGGATCTATGTCGGCCACCAAAGTACTGCTATGCGCGCCACTATTGAAATGGTATTTAAAACACGGCCAAGAAATAACCGGAGTTTATCGTATTATAGATTATATTAGTGGTAAACCCTTCGAATGGTTCGCAAAAGAAGTTACAGCCGCAAGACGAACAGGCGATGTAGAACCAAATAAGAAACCAGTAGCAGATATAATGAAATTATTAGGCAATTCGTGTTGTGGAAAAATGATAGAGGCAAAAGAGAGACATTTAAATACGACATATACACAAGACGAAACCTGTGTTGACAAAGCGTTAAGATCTGCATTCTTTGACGATTTGGAAGAGATAGGAGATGCGTACGAAATATCTTCCCGAAAACCCTGGTGTGCAGTAAAGAGCCCCTTCCACTGTGGAATAGCGGTTTATCAACTAGCTAAATTGAGAATGTTGGAATTTTACTACGAATTTCTAGACAAATACGTAAAAATAGAAGACTTTGAATTAATACAGATGGACACGGATAGTATGTATATAGGAGTTAGTGGAAAAACAATAGAGGAATTGATTAGACCCAACTTACTAGACGAGTTTGAAAAATAAAAAAATAAATGGTTGGCTTGGGATAAATGGAGCGAAAGAGAGCCAGGACTTTTCAAAATGGAATTTAGCTGAGATAGGGCGATAGCGTTATCTAGTAAGTGTTATTTCGTAGAAAAATTTAATTCTATTAATAAAAACTCTGCGAAAGGAATGTCCAAGAGAACTAACAATTTAAATTGGGATAGATATAAACGAGTACTAAGTGAAACTACAGAAGATGGAAAACACATTATAGATGTAGCACAAAATAGAGGATTTAAAATGAAAGACGGTGTTATGAAAACTTACTGTCAACAAAAATTAGGACTCTCGGCGTACTACGATAAAAGACGCGTGTTACCAGACGGAATACATACAGAACCTCTCTTGATTTAAGCAATCTAAAGATCCGGGAGTAGCTGGGTATCAGAGGGCACCATAAGAAGTTCTTCGCATACAAAACCGCGAGATGGACCATCAGCCAAATAATAGAGCACGGGCTCATCGGGTTTGGTAATTGATCGATCAAGATGATATACATTGAGAGACCACACGGGATCAGTCGCGCGGCGGCTGCCACCTTCGAGCTCTCCCGGTTGATAGAGGTACCGGACGTCAACATCCGATGGAAGCCGTTGCTCCGCTAAACCAACGGGTCGCCCGCGCGAGACGGCAGAGGGCTTGCTCGTCACCTTTTTAGACTTGATGGCATCTACGGGCTTCTTATTGATCAATCTGGTTATCTCTCCGTTCAGTGCGGAGACCACGGCGGGCAGCCTGGCCACCTACTCGGTCGATCGCGTATGAGGGTCTACAAGCTCTTTGGCATATTGGTGACCGAACAGTCTCTCAGCCAGGGTTCGATTGAGCCGCTCCACGATTCCCTGGTCTCGGTGGATGTTGACGCGGCCGCGTCTTTCAGAAACGTTGTGTTTAGCCAACAGCTGAGAGACCGCGCCCATGAACTCTCGGCCGAGATCGACCTTGAGAAGATTCGGCCATTTGAGAGGACTCCTTTTATATATTCGAGAAAGAGCCTCGGTCACCTCCTTAGACTCATTCGTAACCAGCGGCTCAGCCCCCTTATAGCGACTCGCTACGTCAACGACTGTCAGTGCGTACTTGTACGTTTTGCGACCGACACGATCGTGAGGGAGAAACAGGAGATCCGCTTGGTGAACTTGGTTCGCAACCGGCACATCGAATTTCGCGCGCGGAATATTGTGAGGCGCAGGTAAATAGATCTGCCAGATGGCCTGCTTCTTGAGCCATTCCTTGACAGCGTTTTCTGAAACCTTGGTCGCCGCGGCGAGGTTCTTGATGGCCGCGAGTCCCTTTTAGTAGCCGCGGGGGCTATAGTATGTATTCGCTAGCTTGCGCGTTAGTTTGGTATCAAGTTTGCGCGTGTTCATCATATGCGAAGTATTCTAATATATCGGACAATCTCCAACATGCCCTCGCCAGTTCGTCCGGTAACTGCGTCGTTAATAATAAACCTTTGTTGGAAGTACAATCACATTTGGAGGTTAAGTTCTGAAGGAACTCGGAGGAATCTAATTCATCCCTCAACCCGATTGGAGTTGAGGAGGAATCTAACATCCGCTTTGCGAAAAGGGTGGCCGATTTTTCGTCCTCGCGCCACGTCTCGAGAGAATCTCGGGCCAGACGAATCATACCCTTTGCGCCAGCTATACGGTGTTTAAGGGCAGTGTAGCCTACATCGATCATAGCAAAATAAAGTTCGTCAACTAACATCGTTCTATATATATATTTTTATAAAAATAATTGTTTAAAATAATTAATTAATTTGAAATCTCGATTGAATATAGTAGCCGACGAGACCCACCACACCCATTCCGACGACGATGAACGCGATCTCGCGGTCTTTTTGGGGCTCTGACGGTACATAGAAATCTGATAGTTGGGGCTCGGGATCCAGCGGCGCGAGACTTTTCTGCGGATATGCCAGCGCGTAAACGCGGTTGGCTTCTTCAACGTTCTGGAAAGTTTGTGCGGCGTGATTCTCGCGGCGAAGCTCTTCGTTGACCCAGTCTAGATGGGCGGTTCATTTTTTCGATCATGCTTCCTTTGCGCTATTGAGTTGTTCTACAGCTAAATCGTGACGCTTGCGCTCCTCATCCACGTTCGAGCTTCACATTTTCGAGAATATAAAGTTGCTACCGCTGAACGCCAATGCGTTTACAAGCGCACCACCTATCATTATTCCGACCGAAGCCATTTATTTCCATATATTAACAGGTAGAATTCCAACTTTAATTAGATAATCTCGGGTCCAAACTGCGGCCGCTACATCTAAGGTCGCGAGCCCTACGTCTCTCACATTAAAGTCCAATTTGGGAGCGGACCCTCTTAGGGCCATCTTTGATAGTCGAGCATACCCGATACTGAAACCCGATATCACCACGGCGTGATAAAGCGCATTCACTATCATTTTACAATCGTTTTCAGCCATTGCTATAATTATTGCGTATAAAAGGGATCGCGATCGATGTTTAAATGGGGCGCAATCGGTTTCGTAACTTTCTTAGGAACAGTGGCTGGTTGTTTTTTTCGATAAGGATTGGTGTAATAGGGGGTATTTCCACACGCACAGGGCACCAACAACTGCCAGACCACCACCAACAACCCAACTCCAATTCGTGAATTGGGGTTCAATCGGGTTCGTCCAATCTCGATTGGGTGTTGAGTGTGCTTCCAATTCGTGAATTGGGGGTGTTGCTGCAATTCCCGATTGCTCTGTCTTCAGATGTTTTGCTGTCTCCGTCCCCGATTGCAACGACTGTTTAGCCTCTAGAAGCTCGGCTAGTATTTTATTTTGTTTAACTTTTCGGGTGGCAGCCGCCGCCCGCCCAGCTGCCTGTCTTTTTGGGTTTTTATGTCGTGCAACCGGATTCGTCCAATCTCGATTGGGTGTTGAGGGCTCCTGTGGAGCTGCAGCAATCCTCGATTGAACTAAAATTCGTGGTGAATTGGGCGTGCTCGGGTTCAACAGTGTTGAAGTTGGAGATTGTGGTTCCGTCACTCTCGCAGGTGTGTCTTGAGTCATCATTTATAATATTAGGGCTTATAGTTCGTGGGCATATATGTCCAAATTGACAGTGTTTACCCGTGGTCAACGATGTTGTCAGCGGAGCTAAGTACATTCCAAACTTGTGATAAATTGAGCAGCAGGCTGTTCTAAGAGTGTGTCCTATAAAAGGGTCAGTCTCTAGATCGCGAATCAATCCCGCTGTGTTTGGTATAGGGATAAGTATACTAACGGCGGTTGCGTACAAATGAATAGCCGCTGATCAAAGAGTTTTTGTCATCTCTGCCCCCAATTTGGATTCGTATCGCGCATACATTTTATTAATCTCCGCATCTGACATCTTATCCACCTGACAAACTGAGAGACGCCTACCGAGATAATGCTCCGATTGTCCCCCAGCAACCAGCGCAGCTAGCTGCTCTCGTCGCGCCGCATTTTCATTCGTCTCGGCAGGTGTTGCACTCAACCCAATCGAACCCGATTGCTCTGTCGGAGTTGATGTTTCATCATCTTTCAGGAAAGATACCGTGTCGGCAGTCGGAGTTGAGGTTTCTTCCATTAGCTGATCGAGAAGTTCGTCGCAGTTCATTATTGCTAATTTTCTTTTAACTATTCTTACAAGTGTCATAACTTTAACATATTGCCAAGCACACCACCCGATACTTATGATCACCGTTATGCTCGCCACAAAGCTCAAGGCGGAGCACCAAATTGTTAACATTCTTAACAATTGTTCAGCATTTGTTCAACATTTGTTAAGCATTTGTTCAGCATTGTTCAGCAATTGCTGAGCATTTGTGCAGCATTGTTCAGCAATTGCTAAGCATTGCAATTGCTTATTACTTTGCAATTTTCTTAAAATTAATTAATTGATAACTTTATAAGTAGTTGGTTGATCGGTCTTTAGCAGAAGCTTGGCGTGCTTAGTTTCCGAAAGCATCTGTCGAACCTCCAGGCGCTCCTCGTGGGTTGGGATAACGTCATTCTCTCGAAGACAGTCGTCGAATAAGTCTCGGTCCTTGCAGTGAAAGAGGGCGACACATTTCGTTTGCTCGCGCAGATCCTTGAGGACGGCGTTGTACTTTTGAGTGGAGATCCATACACTTTGCCCCGCATGGCGGCCAGAAAATGCGAGCTCGGAGAGCATGTCATTGTTTTTGGTCATCGCCGCCTTGGCCGAGCAATCGTCAATCACGTATAGGGTGGGCTCACCCTGGAATCTTTGGTATAAACCACGCAACCAATCTTGAAGCCTATCACCGGGATCAATAACGTATACCTCAGGGTCGGTCCATATCCACGGGCGCCGCTGATAAGTATCGTTGTGCCGCACAGTGGGACATAGGATCACAATGTGACGAAAGGCATCGCGGTAGGACCCCTCGAGCAAGTCGAGGATGAAAACCGTTTTTCCGCATCCTGTCTGCCCACATATTATGGCAGAGTGGGAATCTTTAGATTTATTTTTTTATTAATAAATGATTGCTAATTTTCTTAAAATCAGTAGAGTGCTGAGACGTATCGACCATCTTCGATGTTGAGTTGTGCGTCTGTAATTATATATAGATACACGTTCAACGGCCCGGCTCCAACCGCCTCTTTGGTTATCTGGATCGTCACACCCTCGCTAGCGTTCTCAACTTGGCGTCCGCTACCGTGCATTTGGTCGTCGTCGCTGGCTCGCATGTCTAGCCATAACGCGTATTTGGTTGTCACGAACTCCGCGAGGGAGACGGTGGATAGCTGCAGGTCTTTGGCAACCGCGGCAACCTCCGGGGAGCGCTTAGAGCCGGCAGCAAACTGCTTTCTTACTTCGTCCCACTGCTGGTGCGCGCGAAGACCCGCGCTATAGAGTTGATTGGGGACTCCCTCGATCGTCACCTCTACCTTCGTGATTTTGGGGTTATAGAATTTGTCGGTTTTTCTAGCACCGAGCGCGAACCGAGCATCCTCGAACAGCATCAGTATACCTGTCATCGATCGGGCGGGTACGTTGACATTAATATTCCACAATGTGTCGCTTTTGTCTTTCGTCATCTTGCGATGTCGAAGAACTCGGTCGTAAAGTATGGCAACGCGCCCAGCGTACTGTGTTCTGATTAATCGCGCGAGTTCGGGCATCGTGACCATGTCGTACTCCAGCGAAACATTGTCGATCGTATACGTTGATGCTATGTCTGCGGTTATGAGAACTCGGCCGTAGTCGTTGAATGTTAGTTCGTATTCGAGGCGGTCAGCCAAAGCACTCTGATAGTAGGGCATGTGACTCTCCAGCAACTCAAAGTCGAGCGGGATGTAGAAGCGGTTGCCGTAAGCGGCCGCGACCGCGTTGTCGCTCGAGTTGTTATCTGCCTTGTTATCAGCCCCGATTCTAAGTTTGGTTACGTTCTTATTTTTGCTGGTGTCAATACCTTGATAGACCGCGTTTTCGCGCTCTTGCGTCGTCTTCCACAGGTCCTGATAACATTGGTAGACGTCGCTGTCATCGATCGACATCACCTCATTACCAGAAATCTTTATCATGGTCTTCTTGACGATGGCGCGACCCAGGTTCTGAACGACGGTTCGGTTCACGTCCGTCGACGTCAGCGAAATAGTGAAAGCGAGGCGAACAGTCCCTGGCACAATGACGTCGCTAGCTCCGAGGTTGGTGAAGCGGACTAAGAGCTGCTGGTTCTGGTCGATCGTCGATGGGTTGTTCGTAATAACGACACTCTGTCTCACGCCTCTTGCCCCGACGGGGCTCACGCAGTCTGCGGTATGGATTGAGTTTGCGACCGTATTGACTCGAAGACATAATTTAGTAACTCTATTAAACTCGTATGGTTTTGTCTTTAATACATACTTATAAAGATGGATGATTATGATATTAACATGGATGAAATCGGTAGAGACGATTACGTCGATGAGGATGATGAGGATTCCATCACGACCTTCGACAAAACACCCGGCCAGGAAATAGGTGGCGCTACCACTAGTCAAAGTCGGGAATTACTCGAGGGAGCTGTAAACGACTACTACAACAATTTGGCAGAAAAAAGGTCTGGTCCCATCTGTCGGTCGCGACTACTCCAAGTTCAAATTTGATCTGAACGGTAGATTGCGACGAAAAGCAGCATCAAATCTCCCAATAGTCAACACGAGGACCGGAAAACCCCTAGCGCTGAGCACCATTGCCGGAAACCCGGGCGGTGGCCAAATCGTAAGGAACGAACTCGGATTTCCAGATTGGAAGCGTGGTAAAACAATTATGCCAACCTGCGCTGTAGAGGCCCTACAGTCTACCGACGAAACGATGGCGAAGACGACCGCCGTGATAGAAACGGTAGAGCTCAGCGAGGTCCCTCAAATAGCCACCGACGCTATTAACACGATGGAGACCACGTTCAGCGAAAACGAAATACTCAACGATGACCCACCGTTACCTCTTCGCGAACTCCGTGGACTCGATAAGGCTCTACAAACGGTCCGGGGCGAACTGGTCCTTAACCTCTCCAAACTCTCGGCGCTGGATGAACATATCGCGCTAGAAGAAAGAAAACTTGAGGAAGCCGGTGGCGATAGAGAATCTACCGAGCGGATCGCCGAACGCGTGCGGTCGTTGCGGGACGAAAGAGAAGCTCGCTTGCAGGCTGCCTCGACTAACCGTGAGGCACTCCGCACACAAATAAGTCGGATTCGCGAAACAATCTCGAGGGTCCTGCACGAGGAGACGACACTCGGTGAGCGTCTTCGCACTCTGTTCAGAGAGCAGGGCATCACGATAGTAAGCATCCTCACAGCTCTCGGCATGACTATATCAACCATAGTTCTAGCTTTCACTGGTGGCGCGGCGCCACCACCCGCACCACAACCCGCACCAGCACCCACGCCATCCGGTGGAGCCAAGGAGTGGGTAAAAAAACAACTAAAAGCCCTCGCCAGTCTCCTGGCTAAATTAGCCGAAAAGGCGGCTGCCGCACTACCTGGACTGATCGGAAGTATCGTTTCTTACTTGCTATCTATATTAGCAAGAACAGCTGGATGGCTCACCAAAAATACTTGGGCTTTAATCGTGGCAATCGCCGGTCTCCTACTATTCTCCGCCCGAGAGTTCCTAAAACCAAAGCGCAAGTAGTCCGATCGCCACGAGGGCGACGACGAGGGCTACTTTTTCCTCCTCGTGTGTTGTGCTCCCAATCTCGATTGGTGTTTCCGCTCCTGTTCCATTGTTGATGATTGGATTGGGGGAACTCGATGGTGCATCCAATTTACGAATTGGGGGTACTGGGTTCAACGGAGGTGTATCCATTTTGTGTTTTGTTCCACTTACAACTCCGCTCCCGACCGGCTTGGGGGGATTTTGATGATACCCGTGTTCACGTTCCCGTTGCGGCCGATTTTTTGATTGGCGGTGGCGACTACGATCTGATTATTGTAACCGTCAACCGGGTCGTCTCGTAGTATCATATTGCTCGGCGCCATATAAAGACCTATTCCAAATGCGTAGTCTACCGGGGTGCGGGCAATCTGCAAAACGTCTTGATAATTCTGGATCGCATTCTGGAGGTCCACCTTAGCTGAGATGGCGTCCTCGACAAGTGCCAAGAACTGTTTTTGCGCGTCAAACGCCGTTCCCATGCCCAGTATAGCACTGCGAGTTTGCTTCTGTGAGGCGAGGATGGCCCATACGTATATGCGAATGGAGTCGTTGAGGCGAATAACCCCGCCCTGCGTAAATCCAGTGCTTTCATCTAACATAAATGTGGTCCACGCATTTCGCATCTGTGGAGTATCACCCAGGTTTAGGTATTCCACGTGGGCTACTTTAGTAGGTAGCCAATGACAATAACCGTCTTTACAAGCAAGCCCTCCAAGCACTTCATCACCGAAGGTCATCGTATTCAACTTATAATTATATTTAGTCCATGTTGCCATTTTTCTAACTGGTGGTGGGGTAGCTCCGTGAGCACTCCACAACCCTGAGAAATATACAGGGACTTTATCCAGATGCTCACCACTAACTAAGCCTTTAAGGTGAACTAACCCTAAACTGTTGGTTGGGGTGTATACTTTCTGTCTCCAGTCCGCGTCTTTTGGTACCCCAAATTCGTTACACAATCTTTCGAACGCCTTACGGTCGTATGTGCTGGAAATGGGATCCCAGCCGTCGTCTTGAGGTAGTGGAATACCTAGTTCTTTGAGAATCTTCCTAATGGTGTAATACACTAGAAAGTTGTAGACACTTCGGAGCATGACATTCTTGGATGTCAGATGGTCTTGATGTGAAACTCCACATCCGGCCGTTGCACACCATACAGCGAAATTTAGCTGGTTCTGCCAGAAGTTCATATGGGAAAAATCCCATCTTAGTATTACATCTTGACTAGTAGTCTTTGGAACTACATATTTCTCAAACGTGTTTGGGAAATTGGTGGTAAAGCCACTGTCCGGTCTAACTGTTACAGTTGGTTGCAAAAGGTGGTTAACAATGTATTTTTGCGTGTATTTACCTCCGACCGCGTACTTTGCATTATAATTAAAGCTAAATGCTTTGGT
The DNA here is from genome assembly GCA_029237695.1 of Conchocele bisecta. NCBI lineage: Eukaryota > Metazoa > Mollusca > Bivalvia > Lucinida > Thyasiridae > Conchocele > Conchocele bisecta. The sequence continues at coordinate 67,208,786 of CM055279.1, read as the reverse complement.
ATCCATTGAAAGATAGTATTATGTTTGCTACTATCACTAATGTTCAAAAGAGTTGTGAACTTCAAAAGTTAATCGACAACTGCGGCGGACAACGCCGGGTAGGCCTTAGATCAATCACCTTCACGGTAGGCTGGAAAAACATTGAAACGCTCGAGTTTTTCACAACAGATGCCGCTGACGTCGACTTCGAACGCCTAGATAGAACAGACCTAACTAGACTCATAGATAGTCAAAGTGCCATAGTACCTCATGGTCTTTGGAGTTTCGGAGATCTCCAAGCTTTTGTCGCGTCGAAGCTTGATGGCATAGCCACTCTCGCAATCTCGAAAGCCATGGGGCTTGCGACATTGACGGTTAAGGGCGTTTAAGGGTCTCAAATGGGTTGGGTTCACTGTTAGGATTTAAAATAACACACCCCGCCAACGATGATGGAGTGTTTGATCCGGGCGAGCACGTCGGCACGACCCCAGTAAACTTTGCCGTCACGAAAACTCTCGGGGTGCACCTGGATAGGGTGAACACATCGTACAACACGGTAGACGGCACTCCCAGCACATTACTGAAAACCGTGCCAGCCAGCGACTGTTTCTTTGGCGAGACCCTGACCTTAGTCTTCCCACACCCCGAGATGAAAGTTTTGGAATCGGGACACATCCACGAATTTACGGTCTCTATTCTTGATGATAAAGGGCGAGAGTTGAAGAACGATTACCCGATTTCGGTCGTCCTAGAAATTTCAAATTAATTTTAAGAAAATTAATTAGAATTAAACGCATGTTCGTAATATATATTATCAACATTATGAGTATATATACGGAACAGGTAGTTCTTCAGATTGGGTGACAAATTCAAAGAATTTTGAACCGACAGAAGGGGATTCATCCCGACAGAGAGTGACTTTTTAGCTACCGAAAAAACAAAGGCCTTCATCAATAGAACTATATCGGTTGGCACGGACGAGATTCACAAGAGTCTACTTTCACAACTTAGAGAATATGCCCTGGCTGCGACTACACAAAGTCGTGAAGAAACACATACGGAACTAAACGAACTAGGTGAAAAAATAACCGAATTTCGGGAAGAGGCCCGGTTGGGGATTGAGGGAGTCCGAACGGGTATTGAGAAAGCCCGAGAAGACCACCAGGCGGACCTTACGGATGTGTATGGGATGTTGCGCTGAGAGGACTCTCTCATCAGAGAAGCAACACTTACTGAACTAGACGGAAAAATAACCAAATTTCGAAAAGAGGCCCGGTTGGGTATTGATAATGTCCGAGACGACCACCAGGCGGCCCTTACGGAGGCTTATGATGAGTTGCGCTTAGAGGACTCTCTCATCAGAGAAGCGGCACTTACTGAACTAGACGGAAAAATAATCGAATTTCAAAAAGAGACCCGGTTGGGGGTTGAGAAAGCCCGAGCAGACCACCAGGCGGCCCTTGAGGAGGCTTATGATGTGTTGCGCTTAGACGACTCTCTCACCAGAGAAGCGGCACTTACTGAACTAGACGGAAAAATAACCGATTTTCGGAAAGAGACCCGGTTGGGAGTTGAGAAAGCCCGAGAAGACCACCAGGTGGCGTATGGGGTGTTGCGCTCAGAGGACTCTCTCATCAGAGAAGCGGCACTTACTGAACTAGACGGGAAAATAATCGAATTTCGAAAGGAGGCCCGGTTGGGGGTTGAGGGGGTCCGAACGGGTGTTGAAAAAGTCCTAGAAGACCACCAGGCGGCCATTACGGAGGCTTATGGGGTGTTGCGCTCAGAGGACTCTCTCATTAGAGAAGCGGCACTTACTGAACTAGACGGGAAAATAACCGAAGATTCCGATAAACTGAAACGTGCTCGTAGAGCCGCGACCAAAGCGCTTGAGGAGGCCTATGAAAAGATTCGTGCTGAGGCCCAGCCCATACCTCTATCGGGGGTGGGGGGGGGGGGGCTTGCCGGATTGTTGAAAACAATGAAAACGCAAAAACGTGACATAACAGTTTGGGCTGAGAAGCGGGGCCCATTGGTTGAGGGACTCTCTGAATATTCGTTCGGTGCCAAAGCGAGTAATAAATATGGGGGATACGCCATGACAGCTCCAGGTACACTTCTCCGAATGGCGGTTTGCTCGGTTAATGCTAATGGTAAGCCTGTGGGCACGGTCATGATAAATCTCGTACTGGATGGGGAAGGACGGGCAATTGGAGTCACTAAACTCGCTGGAGATAGTTCGTCGGTGGTTTTGTTCGCCGGTGATGATCTAATTAGACTTTCCGAAGGTAGTGTTATTAACTTTGTTACGAAAATCGCTGACCCAGCGAGTTCTTCCACTATTGTCTCATTGTTAATTGAACTTAATTTGTAAAATACCAATAATCATGAACGAATCACCGCTTCCAATTGTCAATACCAATCCAATTCACGAAGGAAGTTTAGATTTTAGGTTGGATAATATCGTCGCTATGCAGGATATTTTAGTTAGAGAATGTACAAATAGAAAAAGAAACGCTAAAAAATATAAGTGCGCGGCGAACATAGCTGAAGCATCTAGTACGGTTCTGGCAAGTTTATCTGTAATGAGTGGTGCGGGGACTGCTGCAACGCTATCTACAATTGTAACGGTTCCACTTGCAGGGGTTTTGAGTGGAATTACCGGTTTATCTGGAATACTTTGTATGGGCGGCGGGTGGAAAACTCGATACAAAAAGTAGAAAACATGATAGAATATCCGTTCTCGCCAGGTCTAAGAAAAATAGCATCGACGTTATAGTGTCCAAAGCGTTGACCGATAATGAAATATCAAACTTAGAGTTTGAATCAGTGGTGCAGGAATGGGGGAGATATGAAGAATTAAAAAATTATATTAGAATCAAAGCGCGCGCAACCATGCCCAAGATTGAGTGTACTGTCAAAACATTTTCCTAAGTGGAAACAGCTCCAATAGCAAAGGTATTGGTATTCTACTGAATCTAACATCGACATACGAAATACTCGAACATACAGAAATAATACAGGGACGCATACAGTTATTAAAAATTAAAATAGTCGATACAACAATAGTACTATTAAATATATATGGACCAAATGAAGATGACGTAACTTTTTTTTCAAGAATAGAACAATTAATTTTAGAGAATAATAGTGAAAGTATGGTTTTATGAGGGGATTTCAACAATGTACTAAATGTTGAAACCGATAAACTAAATGGAAATACAGATAGATATAAAAAAATGTTCGGAAAAAATAAACGATATTATCAACAACAATGAATTATTTGATATATTCAGAGTCAGGCATCCGGACAAAAAACGATTCACGTGGCATTCTAATCACAAACCACCTATATTTTGCAGACTAGACTATTTTCTTATAACAGCTAATATGCTAAATATGGTCACCGAATATGACATAATCTCCGGATTTCTTTCAGATTATTCGGCAATTACTTTAACTCTGAATGTATGCGAAGCGGTTAGAGGAACCGGCTATTTTAAATTAAATAATAGTTTACTACTACAAACAGAATTTAAACAAAAGATAAAAGATACAATACACGAAACTGCTACCATCAATAATGGATGTAACCCAAACACTATGTGGGAACTAATAAAAGGTTCAGTACGAAATGAAGCAATTAAATACTCAAGTACATTGAAAAAGAAACAAAGAGAGGAAGAAACTAAAATAGGAAAAGAAATTCAACAATTGGAAAGACAAATAAATGAAAACCCAACCAATGAAGATGTAGCAGACAAACTTAATTTGGCGAAAAGTAAACTGTAAAACATAACTGAAGAAAAAACAAAGGGAATACTTTTAAGATCAAAAGCTGAATGGGTGGAAGGTGCTGAAAAAAATACAAAATATTTCTCGAACATGGAGAAAAAACTATCAGAAGAACGAACAATTAAACAGCTAAACATACAGAATAACATCGAAACAGACCATGCAAATATCTTGAATCATGTTAAAGATTATTACGAAGGGTTATATAGCGAGGACTTAAATTTAGATAATGACGATAACAGTATCTTAAACACGACAGAACATAAACTAAATGATGCTGAAAAACAAACATGTGATGGTATAATAAATGAATACGAATGTCAATTAGCCTTAAAGGAAATGAAAAACATGAAAAGTCCTGGATCTGATGGTTTAACAGCAGAATTTTATAAACTTTACTGGAGTGATATAAAGGATTATTATATAAAGTCGATAAATTACTCATATGAAAATGGAACTCCAACGGAACTTCAAAAACAAGGCATAATTAATATACTACCAAAAAAAGATAAAAAGACGCTCTTTATTGAAAACTGGAGACCAATATCACTTTTAAACGTTGACTATAAAATTGCGCCAAAAGTAATAGCTAACAGAATCAAGAAAGTATTAAACACTCTAATAAATGTTAACCAGACAGGGTTCATTAAAGGAAGATATATTGGAGAAAATGTACGAACTCTTATCATGCTTATGGAAATAATTGATGACACAAATAAAAACAATAAAACAGGAATGATATTTTTTGCACACTTTCAAAAAGCTTTCGATAGTCTAAGCCATAAATTTATAATTAAATGTCTACAGCATCTCAACATTGGCAACTCACTAATTCAATGGATAACTCTATTTTACAAAGACGCTAAAAGTTGTATCACAAATAACGGTCATCTATCCAATTTCTTTAACGTTAAAAAGGGCGTCAGACAAGGCTGCTTTATCAGCATATATTTTCATACTATGCATAGAACTATTGTCACGTAAAATTAACAGTAACACAAATATTAAAGGTCAAACTCTTGGTGGGGAGGAAATAAAACAAACAGTTTTTTGCAGATGATGCAAGCTTTACACTTGATGGCACCGAACAATCGTTCAAAGAACTTGTTAGAACTCTGGAACAATTTGCAAATATATCTGGGTTAAAATTAAACAAAGGAAAATGTACTATTTTAAAATTGGGAACAACTAGATATAACACAAATAAATGGTGCAACAATAACTTATATACATGGTCCAATGAACAAGCCTCAACTCTAGGAATAACTTTTGCAAACGATAAAACAAAACTGCAACTACTAAATCTAACACCCAAAAGTAAGTCATTCCAGAACTGCCTAAATAGTTGGAAAAAATGGAACCTAACACTAATAGGAAAAATATCAGTATTAAAAACGTTTGCATTCCCTAAACTGGTATATCCGCTGACAGTACTAGAAAATCCATCTGATGAAATCATTAAAGAGATAAATAAATATATATTTGACTTTCTTTGGGATGGAAAACCTGATAAAATATGTAGAAAAACAATTATTCAAAACTACGAAAATTGTGGATTAAAAATAATAAATATTCAAGCTTTTTTGCATTCATTAAAAGCATCCTGGATAAAAATATTAAAGGGATCACAGAATCAATGGAAAACAGCTTATAACAATGAATTGAACAAGTATGGTGGTGATTTACTGTTCAAGTGTAATTTTAATCAAGTTGATGCAAAACAGATAATAAAAAGGTATACATTTTAGGTGAGATTATTACATCGTGGAGTAAAATTAACTTTAAACATATACACCCTGTCATATCAAATGAAATATTATGGCATAATACCAACATCAAACAAAGCAATACATTATTTTATAAAGATTGGCACGATAAAGGTATAATGTTTATAAAAAAATATTTATGATTACAGAACAAAACACTTCTATACATTTAATGAACTAATGAATTTGTACAATTTAAGCAATGAAGATTTCCTAAAGTACTATACATTAATAGGTAATAGAAAAGATGCATGGAAAGAAACACTTAAAACAGAAAATATTGACACTGGCAAACATGAATATCTAATTTCGAAACTTTTAAAACATAAAATGGCCAATAAGATGTGATATGACATACAAATCGATAGAATGCGATTAACTATATTAAAACACACTGTCACCCAATGGGAAAATGAATTAAATATTCAAAATATTAAATGGAAGAAAATATTTATCTCACCTATCAAAAATACTATAAGCACACAACTAAGAGTATTCCAGTACAAATACCTAATGAGAATAATACCAAATAACTCATTCCTATTTGTATGTAACTTGAAACCATCAAACTTGTGTGAATTTTGTAATATGAACGTAGATTCAAATAAACGTATGTTTTGGGAATGTCAAACTATCCAAACATTTTGGTCGGAAATAGATGAATTATTGAAATCGAAACTAAATTACAATGCACATCTAAATTACGAACACATATCATTTTGTAATATTAACGTAGTATCTAAACAAAGGTCGGTTCTAATTAATTTCATTATCCTTCTAGCAAAATATTTTATATTCAAATGTAAATGTTGCTCAACACTGCCAACACTAAACTCATTCAATATGTATCTACAGAAAACAATCTTAATTGAACAGACAATTGCGACAATGAAAGATAAACTGTTGCAATTTAATACAAAATGGAATGATTTTCACTTCAACTAACAAAACGTATACCAAAGTACCCACACATAGATATATATATACTAGTAATGCCAAAAACGGTCTCTCTTTTTTGTTGTTGCATTAACCAAGACCCAAACCCCCGCACCCATGTATACCCACAACACCCATACACATTATCATATAAAAACTCGTTGTTACATGTCACATATACTAAGACAAAGAAAATGTTTTTACCTCTATCAATTGTTCAATCATTTTGTACACATAAATTGTAAAATTGTGTATGCACATGTATATATTATATGTAACAAAGAGAATAAAAAATTGAAATACAAAAAAAAAAGATTGAGTGTACTGATTGGGATAAATTTAGGGTAAAACTTGGAAATAAAGTCGGAGGAAATGTTACAGCACCACCATCCCGAAATTGTGATATTTTATTAAATAATTTTTCTTAAAATTAATTATTAAATAATTTTTCTTAAAATTAATTACATTTGTGAAGTAAACAATTTAAATCAGTAAACATGATAATCAGTAAAAAAAATATAAAAATTAGGTCCCATCGAGGCTCGAACTCGCGCCGGAAAAACCTAAAAAAAAAATTGAATTTGTTTTCTTATTTTTTTAATTAATTTTGCAGTAATAGGGGGTGTTCAGCTTTAAATTATTAATAATTTTTTAAAAATTAATAAAATAACGAACCATCCCGGAAATTCGTGAACCTCTCTAAGTGTTTATAAATAATTATAATTTCCACACCATTTGTATGTTGAATAGGAAACTGATGAGTATATATACGTTTGTTTGCCTTACAACAATTGTTTGCCTTACAACAATTGGTCTCATCTCGTCCGTCTCGTCTGTTTAATAATGTATACCGCAGTGTGTCCGTCCGTCCGTCCGTCCGTCCGTCCGTCCGGGCACACGTACAGGGTCTTAGGTGGTTAGAGGCGTGGCCTATTCCTTTCATCTTTAAAAGAATACAATAGATTTATTCCGTTGACCACTTAAGCCTATTGTTCCTTAGGTGGTCATTCCTTTGATCTTTTATATAGTAAAAACCACCTAAGGGATGTCACGTAAGTACGTCCGTCCGTCCGTCCGTCCGTCCGTCCGGGCACACGTACAGGGTCTTAGGTGGTTAGAGGCGTGGCCTAAGACAAAAGAATACAATAGATTTATTCCGTTGACCACTTAAGCCTATTGTTCCTTAGGTGGTCATTCCTTTGATCTTTTATATAGTAAAAACCACCTAAGGGATGTCACGTAAGGACGTCCGTCCGTCCGTCCGTCCGTCCGGGCACACGTACAGGGTCTTAGGTGGTTAGAGGCGTGGCCTATTCCTTTGATCTTTACAAGAATACAATAGATTTATTCCGTTGACCACTTAAGCCTATTGTTCCTTAGGTGGTCATTCCTTTGATCTTTTATATATTAAAAACCACCAAAGGGATGTCACGTAAGTACGTGCGTCCGTCCGTCCGTCCGTCCGTCCGTCCGTCCGTCCGGGCACACATACAGGGTCTTAGGTGGTTAGAGGCGTGGCCTAAGACAAAACAAAAGAATACAATAGATTTATTCCGTTGACCACTTAAGCCTATTGGTTTCCTTAGGTGGTCATTGGGTTTTCCTGATGATCTTTTTATATAGTAAAAACCACCTAAGGGATGTCACGTAAGGACGTCCGTCCGCCTCCGTCCTTCCGTCCGACACTTAACTTACGTGACATCCCTTAGGTGGTTTTTACTATATAAAAGATCAAAGGAATGACCACCTAAGGAACAATAGGCTTAAGTGGTCAACGGGAATAAGTCTATTGTATTTCCGTCCGTCCGTCCGTCCGTCCGTCCGTCCGGTCCGTCCGTCCCGTCTCCGTCCGTCCGTCCGTCCGTCCGTCCGTCCGTCCGTCCGTCCGTCCGTCCGTCCGTCCGTCCGTCCGTCCGTCCGACCCGGCACACGTACAGGGTCTTAGGTGGTTAGAGGGCGTGGGCCTAAGACAAAAGAATACAATAGAATTATTCCGTTGACCACTTAAGCCTATTGTTCCTTAGGTGGTCATTCCTTTGATCTTTTATATAGTAAAAACCATCTAGGGATGTCACGTAAGACGGGACGGTCGTCCGTCCGTCCGTCCGTCCGCCGTCCGGCACACGAATTAATTTGGCAGTTTACGTGACCTATGTCACATAGGGATGGACTTGTTAAAGGTTAGTGGTTAGTAACATAACTAATAGAAAAAACTACGAATAATTTATTTATTGTGACACTTATTCCGTTTATGTGACACCCTTTTTTTAAAGAACAAATGGTCACATAATTATCCCATTCGCGAGAACGTCCGTCCGTCCCCGTCCGACCGTCCGTCCGTCCGTCCGTCCGTCCGTTCCGTCCCGTCCCGGGCACACGAATTGGCAGTTACGTGACTATGTCACATAAGGGATGGACTTGTTAAAAGGTTAGGGTTAGTAACATAACTAATAGAAAAAACTAAAGAATAATTTATTTATGTTGACACTTATTCCGTTTTTCCGTGACACCTTTTTAAAGAACAAATGGTCACATAAGTATCCCATTCGCGAGAACGTCCGTCCGTCCGTCCGTCCGTCCGTCCGTCCGTCCGTCGTCCCGTCCGTCCGTCCGTCCGTCCGTCCGTCCGTCCGTCGTCCGTCCGTCCGTCCGTCCGTTCCGTCCGTCCGTCCGTCCGTCCGTCCGTCCGTCCGTCCGTCCGTCCGTCCCGTCCGTCCGTCGGGCACAACGAATTGGCAGTTACGTGACTATGTCACATAGGGTATGGACTTGTTAAAGGTTAGGGTTAGTAACTTAACTAATAGAAAAAACTAACGAATAATTTATTTTATGTGGCCACTTATTCCGTTTAATGTGACACCTTTTTAAAGAACAAATGGTCACATAAGTATCCATTCGCGAGAAACGTCCGTCCGTCCGTCCGTCCGTCCGTCCGTCCGTCCGTCGTCCGTCCGTCCGTCCGTCCGTCCGTCCGTCCGTCCGTTCCGTCCGTCCCGTCCGTCCGTCCGTCCGTTCCGTCCGTCCGTCCGTCGTCCGTCCGTCCGTCCGTCCGTCCGTTCCGTTCCGTCGTCCCGTCCGTCCGGGCACACGAATTGGCAGTTACGTGACTATGTCACATAGGGATGGACTTGTTAAAGGTTAGGGTAGTAACATAACTAGAAAATAAAAAACTAACGAATAATTTATTTATGTGACACTTATTTTCCCGTTTATATGTGACACCTTTTTTAAAGAACAAATGGTCACATAAGTATCCATTCGCGAAGAACGTTCGTCCGTCCGTCCGTCCGTCCGTCCGTCCGTCCGTCCGACCGTCCGTCCGTCCGTCCGTCCGTCCCGTCCGTCCGTCCGTCCGTCCGTCCCGTCCCGTCCGTCCGTCCGTCCGTTCCGTCCGTCCGTCCGTCCGTCCGTCCGTCCGTCCGTCCGTCCCCGTCCGTCCGTCCGTCCGTCCGTCCGTCCCGGGCACACGTACAGGGTCTTAGGTGGTTAGAGGCGTGGCCTATTCCTTTGATCTTTACAAGAATACAATAGATTTATTCCGTTGACCACTTAAGCCTATTGTTCCTTAGGTGGTCATTCCTTTGATCTTTTATATAGTAAAAACCACCTAAGGGATGTCACGTAAGTACGTCCGTCCGTCCCGTCCGTCCGTCCGTCCGTCCGTCCGTCCGTCCGTCCGTCCGTCCGTCCGGGCACACGAATTGGCAGTTACGTGACTATGTCACATAGGGATGGACTTGTTAAAGGTTAGGGTTAGTAACATAACTAATAGAAAAAACTAACGAATAATTTATTTATGTGACACTTATTCCGTTTATGTGACACCTTTTTAAAGAACAAATGGTCACATAAGTATCCATTCGCGAGAACGTCCGTCCGTCCGTCCGTCCGTCCCGTCCGTCCGTCCGTCCGTCCGTCCGTCCGTCCGTCCGTCCGTCCGTCGTCCGTCCGTCCGTCCGTCGTCCGTCCGTCCGTCCGTCCGTCCCGTCCGTCCGTCCGTCCGTCCGTCCGTCCGTCCGTCCGTCCGTCCGTCCGTCCGTCCGTTCCGTCCGTCCGTCCGTTCCGTCCGTCCGTCGCCGTCCGTCCGTCCGTCCGTCCGTCCGTCCGTCCGTCCGTCCGTCCGTCCGTCCGTCCGTACCACTTAAGCCTATTGTTCCTTAGGTGGACATTCCTTTGATCTTTTATATAGTAAAAACCACCTAAGGGATGTCACGTAAGTACGTCCGTCCGTCCGTCCGTCCGTCCGTCCGTCCGGGCACACGTACAGGGTCTAGGTGGGTTAGAGCGTGGCCTATTCCTTTGATCTAAAAAAGAATACATAGATTTATACCGTTGACTACTTAAGCCTATTGTTCCTTAGGTGGTCATTCCTTTGATGATCTTTTTATATAGTAAAAACCACCTAAGGGATGTCACGTAAGTACAGTCCGTCCGTCCGTCCGTCCGTCCGTCCGTCCGTCCGTCCGTCCGTCCGTCCGTCCGTCGTCCGTCCGTCCGTCCGTACCGTCCGTCCGTCCGTCCGTCCCGTCCGTCCGTCCGTCCGTCCGTCCGTCCGTCCGTCCGTCCGTCCGTCCGTCCCGTCCGTCCGTCCGTCCGTCCGTCCGTCCGTCCGTCCGTCCGTCCGTCCGTCCGTCCGTCCGTCCGTCCGTCCGTCCGTCCGTACCACTTAAGCCTATTGTTCCTTAGGTGGACATTCCTTTGATCTTTTATATAGTAAAAACCACCTAAGGGATGTCACGTAAGTACGTCCGTCCGTCCGTCCGTCCGTCCGTCCGTCCGTCCGTCCGTCCGTCCGTCCGTCCGTCCGGGCACACGTACAGGGTCTTAGGTGGTTAGAGGCGTGGCCTATTCCTTTGATCTTTAAAAGAATACAATAGATTTATTCCGTTGACCACTTAAGCCTATTGTTCCTTAGGTGGTCATTCCTTTGACCTTTTATATAGTAAAAACCACCTAATTGGATGTCCACGTAAGTACGTCCGTCCGTCCGTCCGTCCGTCCGTCCGTCCGTCCGTCCGTCCGTCCGTCCGTCCGTCCGTCCGTCCGTCCGTCCGTCCGTCCGTCCGTCCGTCCATCCGGGCACACGTACAGGGTCTTAGGTGGTTAGAGGCGTGGCCTATTCCTTTGATCTTTACAAGAAAATACAAATAGATTTTTTATTCGTTGACCACTTAAGCCTATTTGTTCCTTAGGTGGTCATTCCTTTGATCTTTTATATAGTAAAAACCACCTAAGGGATGTCACGTAAGTCCGTCCGTCCGTCCGTCCGTCCGTCCGTCCGTCCGTCCGTCCGTCCGTACGTCCGTCCGTCCGTCCGTCCGTCGTCCGTCCGTCCGTCCGTCCGTCCGTCCGTCCGTCCGTCCGTCCGTCCGTCGGGCACACGTACAGGGTCTTAGGTGGTTAGAGGCGTGGCCCTATTCCCCTTTTTTTTTTTTTTTTGTTCTTTACAAGAATACAATAGACTTTATTCCGTTGACCACTTAAGGCCTATTTTTTTTTGTTCCTTAGGTGTGTTCATTTCCTTTGATCTTTTATATAGTAAAAAACCACCTAAGGGAGGTCACGTAAGTAGTCCGTTCCGTCCGTCCGTCCGTCCGTCCGTCCGTCCGTCCGTCCGTCCCGTCCGTCCGTCCGTTCCGTTCCGTCCGGGCACATACAGGGTCTTAGGTGGTTTTAGAGGCGTGGCCTAAGACAAAATAATACAATAGATTTATTCCGTTGACCACTTAAGCCTATTGTTCCTTAGGTGGTCATTCCTTTGATCTTTTATATAGTAAAAACCACCTAAGGGATGTCACGTAAGGACGTCCGTCCGTCGGGCAACACGTACAGGGTCTTAGGTGGTTAGAGGCGTGGCCTAAGACAAAAGAATACAATAGAGTTTATTACCGTTGACCACTTAAGCCTATTGTTCTTAGGTGGTCATTCCTTTGATCTTTTATATAGTAAAAACCACCTAAGGGATGTCACGTAAGGACGTCCGTCCGTCCGTCCGTCCGTCCGTCCGTCCGTCCGTCCGTCCGTCCGTCCGTCCGTCCGTCCGTCCGTCCGTCCGTCCGTCCCGTCCGTCCGTCCGTCCGTCCGTCCGTCCGTCCGTCCGTCCGTCCGTCCGGGCACACGTACAGGGTCTTAGGTGGTTAGAGGCGTGGCCTATTCCTTTGATCTTTACAAGAATACAATAGACTTATTCCGTTGACCACTTAAGCCTATTGTTCCTTAGGTGGTCATTCCTTTGATCTTTTATATAGTAAAAACCACCTAAGGGATGTCACGTAAGTACGTCCGTCCGTCCGTCCGTCCGTCCGTCCGTCCGTCCGTCCGGGCACACGTACAGGGTCTTAGGTGGTTAGAGGCGTGGCCTATTCCTTTGATCTTTACAAGAATACAATAGACTTATTCCGTTGACCACTTAAGCCTATTGTTCCTTAGGTGGTCATTCCTTTGATCTTTTATATAGTAAAAACCACCTAAGGGATGTCACGTAAGTACGTCCGTCCGTCCGTCCGTCCGTCCGTCCGTCCGTCCGTCCGTCCGTCCGTCCGTCCGTCCGTCCGTCCGGTCCGTTTCCGTCCGTCCGTCCGTCCGTCCGTCCGTCCGTCCGTCCGTCCGTCCGTCCGTCCGACCGTCCGTCCCGTCCGTCCGTCCGTCCGTCCGTCCGTCCGTCCGTCCGTCCGTCCGTCCGTCCGTCCGTCCGTCCGTCCGTCCGTCCGTCCGTCCCGTCCGTCCGTCCGTCCGTACCGTCCGTCGTCCGTCCGTCCGTCCGTCCGTCCGTCCGTCCGTCCGTCCGTCCGTCCGTCCGTCCGTCCGTCCGTCCGTCCGTCCGTCCGTCCGTCCGTCCGTCCGTCCGTCCGTCCGTCCGTCCGTCCGTCCGTCCGTCCGTCCGTCCGTCCGTCCGTCCGTCCGTCCGTCCGTCCGTTCCCGTCCGTCCGGGCCACACGTACAGGGTCTTAGGTGGGTTAGAGGCGTGGCCTATTCCTTTGATCTTTACAAGAATACAATAGACTTATTCCGTTGACCACTTAAGCCTATTGTTCCTTAGGTGGTCATTCCTTTGATCTTTTTTATATAGTAAAATAACCACCTAAGGGATGTCACGTAAGTACGTCCGTCCGTCCGTCCGTCCGTCCGTCCGTTTCCGTCCGTCCGTCCGTCCGTCCGTCCGTCCGTCCGTCCGTCCGTCCGTCGTCCGTCCGTCCGTCCAGGTCCGTCCGTCAGTACGTCCGTCCGTCCGTCCGTCCGTCCGTCCGTCCGTCCGTCCGTCCGTCCGTCGTCCGTCCGGGCACACGTACAGGGTCTTAGGTGGTTATAGAGGCGTGGCCTATTCCTTTGATCTTTACAAGAATACAATAGATTTATTCCGTTGACCACTTAAGCCTATTGTTCCTTAGGTGGTCATTCCTTTGATCTTTTATATAGTAAAAACCACCTAAGGGATGTCACGTAAGTACGTCCGTCCGTCCGTCCGTCCGTCCGTCCGTCCGTCCGTACTTACGTCAAAAAACATTCCAGTTACTTAGGGGTGAAATACAAACATAATCTCCATAGTTTGGCCTGGTAATTTCATGGTGCGTGTATTATATAATAAGTATGTAGTTATATAAACTTAACAGCATTATCCCATTACATTGCTGAATTATTTTTTGTTGTCTGCTGTTTATTTTCTAGTTTTCATATGTCTCCTCAAAAACATTCTTTGGCAGTACTTTGGAATCATTTTCAATGTAATATAGATTTGGCAGTAAGCGATGCTTACGGAATACCCCCGCATGGGCCCAGGTGCCCCTAAATGTGATTTGTAGTATGTGGGTCTCTGACCTTGACCCTGGGCTTAGCGGGGGCGACACGGTCATGGATTTGTCATAGCATGATTTCTCAGATGTTAAGTTTTAGAGGAATGCATGTGTGTAATATTAAGAATTTTCGATGAAGGAAATAAAGGTTATAACAGATTTCACCGATGTTAAGTTTTGTGAAGAGACTAAGTATGTGACCTTGACCTTAGAATCAGCAGGAGTTGGACGGTCATGGATTTGTAGACCCTTAGAGGAATGCATGCGTGAAATATTAAGAATGTTCTATGAAGGAAATGGAAGTTAGAATATATTTCTCTGATGTTAAGTTTAGTGACGGACAGACGGACAGACAGACAACCTGAATCCAGCACCCCCTCCCCCCCCCCCCCCCCCCCCCCCACATACACAGCTTGTTGCGGAGGTATAATGATTATAAAGTGCTGACAAACCATGGCTTTACTGATAAAGAAGAAAATATATAGAACAGCAGCAGACGACAATTTTCGTTTCCTGCATTTGAAAGGTTAAAGCAATGCAAATACATGGCTGTTGACTTTTATTCCTACTAATACTGAAATACTTGAAACAACATTTTGTCAGATAGCCAGAAATGGCAAACACAAAAACCCTGCCACCTCTCTCCTAGAGTATGCAGATCTACTAGCGAAACAGGGATTGGTCTATACTGGCAGCATTAGAACACAGAAACGAGCAACAATACCCCCCGTCCCCGCCACCCCCCCACCCCAAATGCCTATCCGCTTTAGGGCATTTGACTACATTGATCGGTTCATTTGATTGGTATGGAATATATTCAAGCCAATTTCCATTGTTAAATATTTGATGGTATAATACAGTGGAACCTCTCTAAACCGGACATCCTGGGAGGTCCCCAGCGTGTCCGGCTTAGAGGGGTTTCACTATAATTCGGGCATTTGATCATTCTGAGCCATAGTTGCGTGCTATGCGATCACGAACAGAAATTATCACCTGAGATAAATTACCAAAACAACTCATAAAAACTAAGATCACATGTGGTTCTTGGTGTCCGGTTTGGAGAGGTTCCACTGTGCTCTGGTGCAATAGTAAACGTTTTATGTGCTGGCTATCAGAAGAATGGCTTGCTTGGTACAGCCACAAACCAGATTGCTTTTCAGATAGCCATTACAGGTGGCATGTCCAGTCTGTTGGGGTCCATTCACACTAATTAACTACCATTATAACGGTTTACCTAAGGAATGTCCGATCGTAATCACCCCCGTCCTGCAGTTAAACCCATGCATACTGATAATGTTCCCTAAATGTTTCAGCAGTGCTGTTTATTTCAAGAATAATGATGCCCCAAGATATGTATTGAGTATTTTCAGCCACGGCCTTTAACACACAAAACTTGTGCATGATTAGCAAAACTAACCGAATCTAACAATACGAGAACTGAATGTTATCGCTGGCGTAGCCGATGATGTAGTTTTCAATCATGTGACCACAATCGCGAGGTCATGCGCGGGAAATAGGACTGCTATATTTAGCAAAACTGGCTTTGCAACGCTAGTTATTTTTTTCAATAATATTTTTTTATTATTACTTTAAGTTTTTTCAGGTCATATACGTATATGTTCCGAAATACAAATCTACCGTAAAATGTTCTTTCACTAACTGTTTTGCTCACAGTTCATTCACCCAGGGCGTTTAACAATTACAATGATGAATGAAATGTCGTCTGCTGATTATTATTTTGTTTTCCTCATCAAAAGCATGCTCTCACAGCACTTTAAAAATTATTTCAATTTAATTGCTGCCTGGTCGGATGACACTTCAAACCGAGATCCGTCTACATGACCATAGCTGTTGCTGGGACATATAACCCACCGACTTTTACTTCCTCAGTTTCTGAAATGCTGCCATGGTTTATTGACAGAAAACAACATATATAACAACAGCAGACGATAATTTTGGTTCCCTGATTCTAAGGGTTAAAATATGACTTGTATACACTAGGTTCCATGCAATTTTTAATAAAAGTATCAAAGAGGCTGGATCTCTAGTACGCATCAGCTGTTTCAAGTGAATACAACTGCGGATATTTCCCTGTTTACCAGGCGAAATTCACTTCCTAGACCACAATTGGGTGACCTTTTGTTGATAAACCATGATAATTAACTTTGTAAAGAATCCCTTGACCAGTTTATGGCGCACGCCTGTTAATGAGGAATAACAAATCTGTTCCCAATAAAGTTTATACAGAGTAATTGAACCCAGTCTGGACTATCAATACACACACTGAGACCGTGTCCTGAGAAAAGCAGACTGTGTCAATTTTGCTATTTTTATACCGGCGCCATTACTTTCACCAAATTGTGTTTTCTTGTGCCACATTCAATTTATTAGCGCATTTGGCGCCATTTGTGAAGCCCAGCGTGAGCCCTGTCAGTGGAGATAACCGTGTTCCCTTAAATGTTAACGGACATTACTATTTATTCTCTGTATTTAACTTTTTATGTGCAAAATATGTCGAAATCAGTCGAAAATATGATTTGTTCAGGCGACACATTTAATTAGTATAAATAATTAAAAAATATAATACCTCATTTGCATACCACCGTGCGTCACTATCAGCAAAATAAATATTACTAAATTATTTTATCTGTATAGCGGGCACTCGTAATTTTTAAAACTGGTGGAATAGTGACACAAGTATACACTTATTTAATTCCTATAACGAACATTTTGTGCCTACTGAGTGGGCATGTACCTTTAAAGTCTCATCCGACAGACCAGTGGGATGAACATGATGGAAATACTATGAACGTATGTTTTAATGCCCTAAGGGAGGCTAAGTTCATATTGTATTTCATAAATATACATAACCGTTCACATTGACCGTTGGCATGGGGGATTTATACGCATTTCGACGTTTTTCCCGCCAAGTGGGCGGGATGGGATGACTGGCGAAATAGCGGTAATTACAGGGACACACCTGGGGAATTAGACAGCAAAATAATCCGAGCAAACGGAATTGGACAGAAAAACAAAATCCTAGCATGGGTTGGCTGGCAGGCTGGCTGGCACAACATTCGGACCTCATGCGGATTCATTTATTTTGCATACTCTATAATATAGTATAATCTGCTCCATGGAAGAGACATTTGGTGTAACTGACCTAATGTTAAATTGATGAGTTCAATATATTCCCAAGAATGAACGGCCGCGCAAAATAATATCTGCCAACAACATCATGCTAACAACAGGGAACATTCATTTTATCATGTTTATGGGCCCCTAGTGACTCACAACTGTATCTCCACTTGTGAGAGAGAGGGACACCTGAACTCAACGTCTGAGAGGGTCAGTGGTTTTATCCGATTTATCAGATTATCAGCATGAAAATGATGTATTATAGTTACAGGATAGCATGGCATGATGTTTTCAATAATCCATTTTATGACCGTGTCATCTGTCTTACTTAGCACGTTTATAATGTTTTCGCACTGGATTAATGGGTTACAAAACATGATAGTATAAACATAAAATATCACAATGATAGCAAGCAGTTAATGGCAAGCTTTCAAAACAATTTGTTTCCGTTGGGCACCACTGTATAAAACACTGATTGCAACCTACATGACCTACGCAGACCCATATTAGTTTGCAAATGCAGAAAGTTTGATAAGAACATACATTCAAAGGAGTTACCGTGTTGTTGGTGAAAACCGAATATCGACATAACTATGAAATTATTTAAAATAGCTGGCACGGTTATCCTAGCCATGTAAGTGTATCGTGTCCGATATGTGTATATATAGTATAATTATGGAGAGAGTGCATGAACCACATAATGAACACAGTGAAACTTGTGTACATGTTATATTCATATGTGAAACACAGTGTAGTATCCATGATCATGATGGTACCTCTTAGATTTTGGTTACTCGACTGACGCTAGTCACCATGGTCGTTTTGGTTGTTGTTCTCATTATAATTTGAGGACGTGATTACACATAACTGGCATCGATTATGTTTGTCCAAAACAAACAAAAAATGTGTTGAATGTCAACATAGCTTGAGGAAGTTATTCAAAATAACTGACACTCGTTATCCGAGCCCTGAAAATATAATGCGGCCGCAATCAAACCATACATGGTATATGCAAATTGCATGTACAACATCATGAAGATAACGAGAGCCGTGTATGATGTGTATATCTACATGTTATGTACATATGTGAAACCCAGCTATGGGGTTATTGCTATTTTTTCAAGATAACGTGATACAGTTAGTATACATAACTGGCGTAGGTTATGTTTATCAAAAACTCAAAAACTATGTTGAATGTCAACATAACTTGAGGAAGTTATTCAAAATAACTGACACGCGTTATCCTAGTCTTGAAAATATAATGTGGCCGCAATCAAACTTGTCATGGTATATGACAATTGCATGTATAACATCATAAAGATAACGAGACCTGTGTATGATGTGTATATCTACATGTTAGGTACATATGTGAAACCGAGCTGTGGGTTGTTTTTCAAGATAACGTGAGACAGTTATTACACATAACTGGTATAGGTTATGTTTGTCAAAAACAAATACGAACTGTGTTGAATGTCTACATAACTTGAGGAAGCTATTCGAAATAACTGCCACGGGTTATTCTAATATAGTGCATGCCTGCCATGGTATATGGAAATTGCATGTACACCATCATGAAGATAACTTGACATGTGTGTCAGTCATGTGTATATCTGCATGTTATGCACATATGTGAAATTCAGCTGTGGGTTATCTTTCAAGATAACGCGAGACAGTTATTACACATAACTGGTATAGGTTATGTTTGTCACAAACAAATACGACCTTTGTTGAATGTCAACATAACTTGAGGAAGTTATTCGAAATAACTGTCACGGGTTATTCTAATATAGTGCATGCCAGTCACCTTCCCCAAAATGCTTAGTTTGATGAAATTCCATCGTTTTTTCGCAATAAAAATAAATTTGATGGAATTTCTTCAAATAATTTTTTTGGCGAGGTTGACTTCTTATTAATCATGTTAATGATGAAAAACTACTTACATTTATATATTTTTAAGACTTAGTGTGTTTAATGGCCAATAGTTTGTCGGCAGCAAAACGTGGAACAGAGAATAGATGTGTATCGTTTATATTTTATCTAAATACCCTATTCTGATGTATGTATTCACGTAAATTATCATGATCATGGTATTAATCGTAATATATAATGCAAATGAGGAACATGCCAGATATTTAGAGTGAAACATCGATGAACATGTCGTAGAGTTGAGAATACTTGTTTTCTTTGTAGATGCTGTAGCAGTGAGAGACACAGTTAAACCAATTCAATGAACATCCGAACATTTCAACATGTTGAACATGTCGTCGAATTATACGAATAAAACAGCATACAATTCACAATCGCTGTCATGATTATCACGGTTATGGCAAAAGTGGTATCAAAATGAACAAGGGAATTAACACCACGCTGTAAACTATAGTTAAGTTAACACTTGATTTTGTGTTACCTCCCTTTTAAATTGTGTAGAAATGATAGATACTGAAATAACTGATACAGGTTATCTACAATTTGATAACGGAAGGGAGACAACTCTCACACAACTAGAAGAAATAACTGTATCAGGTTATTTCGAACGTAACGGAAATCAGTTACACCCCTGACTGTTAATGGTAGCAGTCTATAAATATGTGTGAATTTGGCGATGTAATTGCATAGCTCAAAGGTGCCGGCCTAAAAGATTTCTTCCTAAGAGCTTTGCAATTTCGGAAACCAAATTCACACATAGACTCGCCTTACTTCGCGGGTTTCTCTGTTTCGAAGAGGAATTGGCAATTGGGTTAAAGGTGACCCGTAAAACTAGACTGTGAGCCAACAGATGCGTGGGCTTAAGAAAGGTCCCAACACCCCAGTGGCTGGGTGCCGGCTAAGAAATCTACCCAGTAGCTGGGGGTGTGTGCACGAGTGGAGGCTTTTGCTATTTTTTGTTGTGCTTGTTCAATATATCTTTATAAGCGATATCGTAGAAATGTATATTCGTAAACGAATCGTTGGGTTTTAACAATTTTATATAATACACCCTTGTTTTATATCCGATACGCATTATCCGTCTTAATGTTTGTATTTGCCTCTTGTATAGTTCACATAATTGCCGGTATAATATTGTAAATGCAACATTTTTTATCGTAGCGTAATAAATTACGCTGATATTTCATGTATTCGATATCGCCTAGTGTTTTCATTTTATAGAATTTATATATAGGACTATAACCCCCGTATTCTTCGTAAACTTCTTCAACACAACCATTAAAAACTTTAAATTCCAATTGTATTTTATTATCCATTTTCTCTAATAATAGTGGTATAATTGGTATTGTTTTTTTCTATTCAATTTCCAATATAAGTGGGACTACGATATCATTTTGACTCCCTCTTTTCAAAATTATTTTCTCCAAAATTCATAAATTTGCTGTCGGGAGACAATTTCCTCGTTAACCAACTTTTGATTTTTCGGGGGTGGTGGGGGTAGTATAGAGGGTTATAAATAATACCACAGTAGGTGGTATCATTTTGACTCCCTCTATGCTACTCAATACATAAATTCACTTGAAAGCGAGTCCTGTAGTTTGGCGATAAAATGGACTATTCACCTTGTGCATAAGACACGAAGACTATTCCTCGGTATGCTCAAATTATTGACGATATATTTAAAAAAATAATATATATATACTACTAGGATGGTATTACAAGTTTGAAGAAAATACTAGAAACAGTAATGCCAACGTAGTATACATTATATACAAAATATCCCGAAAAACGTCAGTATACATTATATCTATAGCTGAATTGCATATGCAGACCAACATTAGTCTAAGGGGAATAACTTCCACAAATGGTTGAAATAGTCACAGCAGGGTTACAATATCTTGCAATGAAAGAGACAGCATCTGCGTTTTACATGAAATACATGTAAATGTATGTTTATGATATACATTTTGAGAATAAATTTAACTTCACCAAAACATACACTGAATGAAAATACAATCATCTACCAAACAATTACAAGAGAGGCTTCAGCAACAAAACCAATTATACTGTTTGGCTACTGTGTATTGTTATATACCATCATAAGACAAATCTGATTGATTGATTGATTGGTGATTATTATTTACTGTTTAACGGCCTATCAACAGCCAATGTATTTTAAGGCCGGGCAAACGGGTTGGTTGATGATGATGATAAATTGGTGTTTACCTATCAACAGCTAACGTCTTTTAATGCCGTGCAAACAGGTCAAAAATGAAGGAAATTCCTAAAATCAGTGAAAATATATATTTAGCCCTGAAATTAGAATATCCTGACCTGGTGCCAGGTCCATGATACACAAGAATCACTTAACTCCAAACCCAAAAGTAGTAGACTGGCTCTAATCTTATTACTTCTCAATGAGGCATACCAGGATTTAGCTCTCAAGTATCGGAATTCAAATTGTACAAGAGGGCCAAACCATGTAGTTCGGCATTCCGGTAAGGATGAACCCTGATCGTTGAATTACCATTCACCTACTCCCGACCACCCCATCATAGAAAAAAAATCTGACCAAACATGTTACTACTTGTAACAAACATGTACATTTGACAAAAATAATGAAAATACATGAAGTGCATAAAACATGCATAGAAAGTACAAGAGCAGAAAGGTGTCAGTGGCAAGTTGCCAACAATATATGTCATTGACTGAACAACAAATGGTACAGCCACGTATCAGAGTACACCAACTGATCCGTGGCTATCATGATTGCAAAAAAAAAGCAGTGTAGTCACCGATTAGACTGCACGGATGCGCCGTCTAATCCGGGACTACGCTAACTGTCAAAACCAAACAGTGCAGTCACCGACCAAACTGCACGGATGCGCAGGCTCATCTGGGACTACGCTGATTGCCAATAATGTTTATATTATGTACACATTGTACATCAACATGTATGAGTAAATACATGATGCTTAAACAAAGCAGAACGAAACTTTTGTGTGACAGATAAAGAACTCCTTGCGATCCGCTACTTCGTTGAATATTTTCGACACTACCTCATGGGACAGGAGTTCAGAGTAAGGTCAGATCATCAGGCACTAAGATGGCTATTTAGCTTCAAATCACCAAAAGGGAGGATAGCCAGATGGCTAGAAATATTGTCTGGCTACACATTTAGTATTGAATACAGGCCAGGAAACAAATAAAAACACGGGAACGCGGACAGTCTATCCAGATGCCCTAACCCACAAAATTGCAATTGCCCAAATGTAGACACAGAAGAGGTTCTCAAATGTGGGCCATGCAATAAATGTTTGAAACGGGCAGAACAAATGGAGTGCAGTCTACCAAACATCAGACCGAAGAATGAACAAAGTTCATCAGAACATACATCAAGGAAAATACACTACTCGGACATGAATAACGGAATACTGAACGGAATGAAAAAAATGCTGACAAAAGGGGTTGAAATTTCCTATTTACAAATAGTAAACCTACTTATATTCATAAGCAGCATATATATGCTATATACATACACAGATTCAATGAAAATGGGAGCACACGACTATACAACACGTATTATACACATATTTGACATCTTCCTGATATCGACAACACTGGCAACGTGGATGAAGACGCAGTGGGCGCCAGATAATTTCACGTTTGTGTCAGCATGGTCAGGAATAGAACATATTAGGAGGATTATACACTGTGGGACAGTGGTACTTATGGGATTGAATACAATTATACACTGTGGGACAGTGGTACTAAGTGGAATAATAGGAATATTATACTGTGGGACAGTATCAATTGTGAGGGACATTTGTATGTACTCAAAGAAGGCAAAGAGACATATTGAAGTAACAGAGTTCTTAGAGAACTATATACCATGGTCAAGTGGGTATTGTTTAAAGGAATTGCAAGAAATGCAGAGGTCAGATCCAGATACTCAACGGGTTGTTGAAGGTGTTGAATTGGGAAAACGTCCTGATGTAAAGGAAATGAACACAATAAGTCCTGCGGCGAGACATTATATTCAATGCTGGATTGCATTGAGATTAAAAAATGGAATAATATGATGAGGAAATTTGAAAAGAAGGATGGGTCGGGGAGGGACTTTTGAACAATTAGTTACACCAAGATGCCTACAGAGGGATGTGCTGTATCAGATGCATAATAGTCTGCTGGCTGGACACTTGGGACGAAAGAAAACGAGAGAAAAGGTACTACAACGATATTACTGGTATGGGGTCAGGGAAAGACATATACATATGGATAGCACAGTGTGCGATAACTGTGGAGTAAACAAGCCGCCTGTGAGTAACCCTCGGGCGCCACTTGGAAGTATGACTGTAGGTGCACCACTGGATAGGTTGGCAACTGACATATTGGGACCACTTTCCTAGAACACCCAGATAAATAAATACATAATTGTCGTTACAGATGCATTCACAAAATGGGTGGAAATGGAAAATCTTTCCAATACCAGACCAGACAGCAGAAACAACAGCAAGAACCATTCTAAACGAAGTAATAGCAAGATTTGTATCCCCAATTTCGATACACAGTGACCAAGGAGCAAACTATGAAAGCAAAATATTTGCGGAATTATGCAATTTACTGGAAATACGGAAAACGCGGACATCGGTAAGGAACCCAAAATGTAACTGACAAACGGAGAGATTCAATAAGACACTAATTCGAATGATTAGGGCATACCTTACAAATGAAGAGAACGACTGGGACCTCAACTTAGGATGCCTTATTGCTGCATATCGAGCTACACCAAATGAAAGCACAGCAATGACACCAAATCTGCTGATGTTAGGCAAAGAAGTAAGACTACCAGCTGAAATAGCTTTTGGCAGCACAACAACCACTGGAGAAAGTGTATCGTCGTACGGAGAATATGTACAACAATTGAAGAAAAATATGCAGAAAGCACATGACATTTGCCGACAACATTTGAAGGACAACGCAAAAAGTCAGAAAGACATATACGATAATAAACAAACATTAAATCAATACACAAACGGAGATATAGTATGGTTCCTGAGATCACCGCGCAAAGATGTCTGTCAGAAATTGCAAATGCCATATTCGAGTCCATTTCTGGTTAAAGAAAAAATTAGCAACCAAAACTACAAACTGCAATTCACAGAGTCTGGAGAAACAAAAGTTGTACACCATGACAAGCTAAAGCCTTATCTTGGGATAAGTCCACCAAAGTGGATATTAGACATGAAGAAAATTTGCAAGCAATAACAATATCTATGATACCTGTCGATCCGCATATATGAATCGCTAACAAACCTGTTGCTTATGATCCCTAAAACTATATTTACTTAGGAACCATGATTCCCAACACAAGACCCATCCATTTGGACACACCACTGCCGTCGACATATATAAACAACCGGGGCAGGGTGTATAGATGTTTAAAATGCGAATCAAGACCATACGAGGGCGAGCGATCAAAAGTAATCACACACATCTACCGAAAACACACAGTATTAGACAAGGTTCCATTTTTTTGTAACATTTGCAAGTTCATTACAACCTCCAAATTAGAATTAGAAAGACACATACAGCAGAACATATACCCAATGCACAAGGCCACCGTTGACATGATGATTAAAACAGGACAAGACGTCAGAGAAGAAGATAGCCTACTACAGAATCTCATACATTACATACCGACAGACCAAGATTACACCAGACTCTCCAAGGACGAATCAACACATATATATCAACAGCGCCAAAGAACCACGACAGTACAACCTACACAACAAACAGACACAGAAACAAACGACATTCTACGTTCGATCTTACTCAGAACAAACATCATGCCATCAACACCATCACTTCAAACAGAAAATATATTACCGGCTCTACTCGACAACACGCACAATGATTTTCATTCGACAACGTCAGATCACGAGACAGAACAGAACAAGATAGGCAATCAACGGAAGGCACCACACACAGCAACAATGGACACAGCAAGCAGCACTACCGATACAACATCTTCGTCAGACACAACATTAGTCACAGAAATAGCAGAACTAAAAGGAGTAGTCAAGACAATGGGATGCGCAATGGACAGCCTAATTACCGAAATAGGACACCTTACACGAGAAATCAAGTCGCTAAAACAGGACAAGGAAAATATGAGACCAATAGACGCGAGAATGGAAGACATAGCGAGAGAAGACAGAGCGAGGGAAGAGAGGGCGAGAGAAGACAGAGCTAAAGAGTACAGATCGAGAGAAGACAGAAGACAGCATCGTGACAGACAATACGACAGGAGGGACCGACACCGACATTGAACTAGTCTCAATTTTGTTTTTCTCTGTGTATTTATTTTGTTACATTCACACATACATATACATAATATAATAAGAGAGATGTGAACGTTTTGCAGTTATGGGTACCTTTACTATGTGCGGTATGTGTCTTGAAACATGGTATGGCATTGGTTATATTGTAGTTACAAGGATGTACAATTTTATCGTTTATAATTTGAATAGTGATCTGCCGCACTGGTTAATGTGTCCATAGATGCAAGCCTCACACATTAAATTCATATTACATGAGGCATACATTGCAAATATATATACTTTCACTGAAGGAGGGAAAAGCGCATGTATTCAATTTGTGACCCAATATAGCACTGGTCATTTGCCATTGTTTCATGGCATTGACCTGTGATACACTGGTTAGCAATATGAATAAGAATTTACCGCACTAATGAATGTGTCTATAAATGCAAGCCTTTTCAGATTACAACACGATTTGAATTCAAAGTGAAATTATTTTATTGCTACGGATTTGTTGTCAAAACTATCATGGATTTGTATCCATATTAGGATAAGAGATGTTTATATACATGTATATGCAACGAGATAGAAATAGGTTTAATAATGCAACATGAAGCATACTGCGTTCCCTGCACATATAGATACATTGAGTGTATACAGTATATATCTTTGAAGTCATATCACCACCCATTATACCACTGATCAATAGCTGATATTCAGTGTATAATTGACCTGTGGTATCGTGGTTGAGAATATAACTAGCTTTTTCTGCATTTGCCAATGTGTTTACACGTGCAGCAGTCATTCATATCATGTACTAGCAGTATTTATTTTTCTTTTACCAAAGTGAATTTTTACTATGCTACAGATTTGTTCCCAAAACAGCTTAGATGTGTTCCCAAACAGTTACAGATTTGTTCCCAAAACTTAGGGATTGGTAACCATCTTTTTAGCAGAGTTGTTCATATACCTGTTAGTGATTTTCTACTTGTGCAATGGTTTATGGTTCACCATTGTTGAAGAATGTTAAGGGTGTAAGGAGATTTTTATTTTATAAGCAAATGAAAAAATGTTCATGTAATATTGAAACGTTATATGGTTAACAGCAATAAGTTATGTACGGATAACTATATATATAATTAAGGAGGAATTTTGTTTCATCATAGTGTTATCATGTTTGTGAGGGCACAAACTTTAAAGGGCGGAAAGTAATGTTAGACCCCAGTAATTGAGGTATACAATGCTTTCTTCAGCCCTTTACAGTTATCATAGTGGGTGGGGTACTTGTACGAAGTTAGTGTAATTACAGAGTATATCAGCAATTCATGAACTGTCACCTCACCTTATGTTATCCATAATCATCAACATAGTTAATACTTGTTAGCCACGCCGATCGCAACTCTCTGAGCCACCAGTTCTCTGAAGTGATTAATAGCCGTTTTATTGACATAAATTTCACATGTCAAAATGTTGGATTTTCTGGGCAGCCTCGTTCTGAAGTTGAAGGGGTAGTTCGTTTTTTTCCGGTTAAAAACCCCCGATTCTGCCAGAACGCTATTAATTTTGACACTGTCACTCGACTTCAGAAGATAATATTTACACTTTCTGTGCTCAGATATGTTTGGCCAAGGGTAATTTCCTTCATTAATGTCTTTTCTATATAATTCATGTGAAAACAGAACTAAGGTCATTGAATTTAGTAATTTTTACGCCAGATTTAGCAGAATTCTGCAGAATCCCGTTTCGGATTCCCGCAGTGGAAATCCGAATTCTGTCGTTTTCTGCAGTGTTATCCCGTATTCCGCCAGCTTCTGCTCGGCAGAATACGGAGTATAAAAGAAAGCACGTGAATGGACTACGGCAGAATTAATAGACTTTGAAATTAACTGGGAACACTGGTATTATAATTTATACTCTGGCATAGAAATGTAAGCTTTTAACCATTTATCATTTATGTAATAAGAAATTCTAAGGTATTGATACACCATTATTTAGGTTTCATCCCATTAAAAGTAATTATTAGTATTTGTACAAGGAACTAGCATATTTATCATATTTTAGTCATTAATTCCTTCATTCATGTAATAAATTGTAGAAATGTAACTGTTTTACTAATTTTAGCCCATTACTGATTGATTCCTTTATTTTTAACCTGTCACTGATTCATCGCCATTACTGCGCAACCACACAGAGTCGTGACACTTTCTCCCTAGATGCTTCCATCTTTACCGTCCAACAGTACCCGCCACCGCCGCGCCGTCGCAGTGAGAATCGTCTGCTGAATGGTATTATTTGTCCAATCGGATCTTCAACGGCGCTTTTTAGGGCCAATACCTTTTGGTTGGCTTAATACAATATGTATGATAAGTTTATGCTTATTTTATGTGCATCATACCTGTCACACCTCCACATGATGCCAGCTGGTAACACGATTTCATATAATCATTTATACGTATATGTAATCGTGGCTAACGTGACAGGATATACTGTATCTGAGTACTACTAACGTGTTACCTACATATTTCTTTGCCACTTAATTATATTTGTTAATGTATTACACTATTTCTATACATTATATATGTAGGGGCGAAACGACCCGGGGCGAACGGCAATATGGGCGAAACGACCCGGTGTGCGAACGGGATTATGGGCGAAACGACCCGGGACCGACGTCGATGGTTTCGCGTCTAATGTGGCTCTTTGAATGATCGTGTTGCGTCTCTCTCTCTCTCTCTCTCTCTCTCTCTCTCTCTCTCTCTCTCTCTCTCTCTCTCTCTCTCTCTCTCTCTCTCCCCCCCCCCGGCCGCCTGACCATATAATACGCAAGACTAGAAACGTGTTAAATTGAAGACGAGTTGGCTTGAGAACAAGTTGCGAA
>CM055279.1:67160083-67179755 GCA_029237695.1 Conchocele bisecta | reverse complement strand
TCACAGCTTCTGTCAAAACAGACACACTAAATGACACAACCGCCACATAGCACTATATCATACTGACTCTACCGTGCTGCGATCAGTAGACGATTTCATCAAAATTGCAAAGTATACTTATCTAGCAAAGTATACGTTGAGGGAGTAATCATTTATTTTCCCTGAAATTCATTATTTCATATAGAACTAACGACTGCATATATTTGATGATTAAAGGTATTATTATACTGAAGTTATTACAGTATCACAGCCAAAATGACTGTGATAATGTAATAAATTCAGTATAATAATAATTTATAAATTAATCCTTAATTGAAAATTTCTCCCTCAAAGTATATTTTGCTAGATAAGTATACTTTGCAATGTTGGTGAAATAGGCTACTGGTCACTTTTAACTAGGGTTTGAACTGGCATTAACCCTTACACCCCTAAGTAACTGGAATGGATGTTGATATGTTAAAGGTGCATGCCCACTCAGTAGGTACAAACTGTTCTTTATATCAGAGACATCATCTGAGACATTATCTGGCAAAACAATATTCATTCACCATTACCCCACGTGTTGATTGGCATTAGTATATATTTTATATCAGACGTACATTTCCACACTGCTATCAGGGGCGATAGCTGTGTTTCCTTAAAATGTTAACAGACATTAAATTACTGTTTAGTATGTGTATTTATTTGTTGATGTGCAATGATCATACTTTATAATCTGTCGAAAATATTATTACGTGGGGTAATGGTGAATGCATGTTTATTTTGCCAGTAAATGTATCACATGATGTCTCTGATATACAGAATAGTTTGTGCCTACTGAGTGGGCATGTACCTTTAGGCAAAACAAGTGTCAACTTTCCCTCTGTATAAATCAACAGAACTGTTGAAAACATTCAGCTGTGTTCTGTATTATGTATTTCAAAGTATGTCCAGTAGATCTAGTTATAATTTATAAATATAATTGTAACGCATCACGAGAAAACAATTCAAACTGGTAGTTTTTTATCAGTGTAGCTCCTGGTCATCTAGCACACACCCGGAGCAAGATAACAGTCTCCGCGAAATTCGTCGGTCCGTCGTACATGTCCGTTAAAATTGCCGCCGGTCCGACGGTAAACCGTAAGTCGCCGGACCGAATGTCCGACTATAAAATAAAGTAAAAAAAAAAAAATTGTTTTTGTTTTTGTTTTTGTTTTTTACTTTTCTATTCTAAGCTTCAAGGAATCACCTTCCTTTGGTATGCGCTTCTGGTGCTAGCTAGCTTTTCTTATACGACTGATTTACTTAAAAAGCTAAAAAGCTCTTAAATATCACACAAAATCAGTTTTATTTTTTATAAAATAAAATGGGTCTGGTAAATTTTAGTCCGGTCTGGTAAAAATGTCAAGTTTACCAGATCGAATGTCCTGTAAAATGTTGGCAGTTTCGCGGAGACTGCGATAATTATCTAAAGTGTTCAGTAGAAGCATCAACCGTGTTCCATTGACAAATTGCGATCAGTGTATGCCCTGACCAGGCGCACCCGGGGCTACACTGATCGTAAAGCCATTTTTTCTCAGGTATATTTGAACAACTAAAGAATGATGTCCTTTATGATTCGATATACCATTTAGGTAATGTGGTTGAATGGAAAACGTGCATATTATTACATGTTTCTATTTTAATTGCAATTCATGATACGTATATCCAGCAGTAAGATATTGAAGTAATTGACGTAAAGTGTCTTTTTATCTTATAGTAGGCTACATGCCCATTTCAGAATTTTGCAAAAGTTTTAATTGTTGGTGTAACCCATATATGTGCATGTTCACAGGGGCTCGAAATTTAAGGCAATGTGTACTTTAAAACTTTCTTATAAAAATATCTACTCTATATCAATATCAATATACCACTCTAAAATACGTCAGACCATCAGGAATTGGATGACTATACATGTAGTTTGAAAACTGTCCTATACAAATATCTAAAAAATATTCTCTATGCTTTTGCACATTTTTTCGTAGTAAAGTAAATCATGCGTAGACCGTTTATATGTTAATAATATACATTTCACAATATTTAATTTCACCATGTTCAACACTGTACTGTAAGCTGTAATTGATGAAATTAGACACTAGCAAGATGGCGGGCAGCGGAAACTGTGACAGGTAGGTTCTTCAATTTTACTGCTTTTCTCCTTTACAACACCAAACTATTACGACATTAACGTGGAATTTCAGTCTATTTATGTTGTCTCCATCCTCAGTTGCTCTTGTCAGGGTCAATTTCTCGCTAATTAACCTTTAACCCATAGCCTGCTGAGCGCGAAAACTGTCGTCTGCTGTTGCTTTATATGTTGCCCTGTTTCTCAATAAAAACATGGTTTGACAGCACTTTAGAATCATTCCAATTGAAATGATTCTAAAATGCTGTCAAAGCATGTTTTTGATGAGAAAAATCGAAAATAAAACATACACAGCAGACGACAACATTTCATTCGGCAGTGTAAGGGTTAAACGTGAACAGTTTGAAAACGAAGCGAGAGGACTGCTTTGTGTCTAAAGCGTACTATATCCCCTGATTTCAAAATCATTGCGTATTTTCCAAATGGATTATTGATTTTCTTCATTACTAAATATAGCGAACAAATGATAAAAAATATAACAAATTAATTTAAACATTAACTTAAAAGCAGCTCAACTAAGTGAATGTTCAACTTTATGACAGTATTTTCACTACTCAATTTGAAAATAAATGCGTATTTTCACATTGCTGTGCGTGCGTATTTTGTACTCCCACTTTCATAATCAATGCGTATACAGCTAAAATAACTGCGTAAAATAGCCAATACGCACCTTATCTAGAGCTCTGGGTCCGACTGTCTTTACTGAGCTGGCATACGGTAATTTCTGGATGAATTATTAATCTATCACTTGATATTACATACTGATTTATAGAGAATAGTACCGTGAATGGGAAAAATATCCGGCAAGGCTCAATAATTTCTTTACTTCTCATCAGAAGTATATGTTGTGACCACTCATTTGAACCGTCTCGCCGAGACGGTTCAAATGAGTGGTCACAACATATACTTTGGTTCAGAAATAAGGAAAATAGATAGAGAATAGTAGGTTAGTGCCGTGAATGGGAAAAAATATCTGGCAAGGCTCAGGAAACGGGATGGGCGAGGCTCTGCCGAGCACATCCCGTTTCCGTGCCGCGCCAGATATTTGTTCCCATTCACGGCACTAACCTACTATTCTATTTATCCCGTCAACACCTTCAAATGGCTGTAAAATGCAAAAATTGTATTGAATGGATATCAAAAATGTTTCACGGCACCGTGTTTCACGGCACATACGCACTGTGTTGACGGGATAAATGCTCTTTCCGATTATATGCCACTGCAAATATTTCAAAAATGACTTAAAACATCACCATATTACGTAGTATAGACACTGGAAACCAGTCGAGCAAAAATATCCCGCTTATTCGCCAGACATAAACCACACAAACATAGTTTAATTCCAGTATTTTAAAAATACCATATTTACAATCAAGGTGCATGATCCCGTGGTTACAACAACAACAACACTTACTGAAACTTCCAGAAGCGCCTCCGATTTAAGGTACGTATGATTTTATATTGTCCTTATTATGTAGCGGATTTTTATGACATATGGCACATCAAACGCGTATGGTTAAGCTGCATTTGGTGGTCTCGGTACTTTGGCTCAAACTTCTGTCGTTTTTACGAAAAATCGGGTTTTGTGTTCACTGTAATACTGATATATACGGGAATCGATTCTTCGCAAAAAACGACATAAGTATGTGCCGACGCGTTTGTTGCGCCAAATCCGTTGCATATTAAGGAAACTATCAAATAATACTTATTTTGTAGTGGGCGCGCTTTCAGCACTTTCATCCATTGTTGTTGTTGTTTTAACCACGTGATCATGCACATTGACAATGTATCCACTACAGTAACTTTAATGACATTCAGTAACAAGTGACCGCATATGTGTCGAATGTATCAGCTATGGTAGCTTAGCAACGAACATTATGGCACAGCGACAACAGGCATATAGTTGGCCATAGACCCCTGCCTTCACATAATATATAGAACGATAGGTTTAGTTTAGCCCTACTTGTAACGTTATGTACCATGTGACACTACGTATTGACCAACCCTCGAATTGTTATTTTTTCAATTATAAAACTTGTTTTCTTTCTTTTTTTTCCAGGTCAACCATGGGGTCATATATATATATTCAGAAAACAAATACATGTAGTTGTATCGATAAATGCTGTTAATGTATCGACTGCTTGGCTCACATTTCGTCTACACCTGAGACACGGGACAGGGCCTTTAACCCTTTCACCCCTAAGTCACTGCAATGGATTTTGATATGCAAACTGATTTTCAGACTAGTCCATTTATGAAAATGGGGTATTCTCTGTCCTCAAAAATATGAAAATTAGGCTACTTTCAAAATGTTCAGATTCTGATGAGACGGCTAGTTACGAGCCGGCTCATTAGATAGATAGATAGAGATAGATATTCTTTATTTATAGAGGGTGACTCGGTTGGTCGGAACCAATCTTCCCCGAGGCCCTCTTAAGAAGTGCATATACATGTACATACATAAATATACGATACATATTGAAATGATTACATGTTGTATGCATACGTGAATTTAACATGAAGAAATAATAATGATGAGCCATAACGAAAAGTGGTACATGTGTCCCGACAGTCCCATATCATACTGCGCATCGACGCAGCTTGAACTGGGTTTAACACGTTTATTTCTCAGTGATAGTTTCAGTTTTTGCTATAAGACGCTAAAATTCGTTCTCGTGCGCCTGATATAGGTTTACACGGTCGCTAAGCTCCACAAGACCAATTGTATCATGGCAAATCAAACACGCGGTCATTGTAAACTGTATACCATACATCGTAATTTCGTGATTAGTGACGCTGGCGGGGGGCACAATTAACAAGTCTATATTAATTGATAATACCGCTACTTCAGCCGCTATCGACCCTTCATTCAGTTAAGACAATTACGGGAAAAATGTATTTAACGACGTGGAACGTCTTATGTCAATTGGAATACTATTCCAGATTAGCGCGCCTGAGTATGAAAAGCTGTTTTTAAAGAGATTACTTTTAGGTTTGGGAACTTCGTAATTCATATCTGTTTCAGACCTTAATACCATACTCGTATTCTGTAAGTGATTAGTGCGCATTTCAAATAATTCACATAAATATTGGGGGGCCATTTTATTAGTTATTTTGTACATAGTTTTCGCTTTTTGGAGAAATACGCTTTCGTCAAAGGTCAAAATGTTGAGTAATTCTAATGAGTTTTGCAAATCAATATATTCGTTTCCCAGAATGATTTTACATGCTCGCCGTTGAAGTTTTGGTTATTATGTACATATTTCGATTTGACGATTTTCCCCATACTATATTGCAATATGTGAAATGTGGCTGAATATAGGCCTTATAGAATAATATTCGATGCTCAGTAGATAAATAAGGTCTGATTTGATATAATAGCCAGAGATATGATGAAATCTTTTTTGAGATACCGTTAAATTGGTCATTCCACTGGAGATTTTCATCTACATGTATACCCAAAATTTTATTACCGGTAGTGATATCGAGGCTTACATTGTCATATTTGAGTTCAATCATTTTGTCTCGCAAACATGTTCGTTTTTGTGAACTTGTTATTAACATGATTTTGGTTTTTCCTTTATTAAGCATCATGCCGTTAGCCTCACACCATAATTCTAAACTGTCAAGTGCTTGTTGTAAACGGTGTTTTAAGTCCCCTACAGTTGATTGCATGTCATAAATTGTTGTATCATCTGCATACAGATCGGTTCCTGTTACGTGTTGACGGAGAATAAGTGGCAAATCATTTATAAACAAAAGAAAAAGTGTCGGTCCAAGAATTGACCCCTGGGGTACTCCACAGTTGATAGGTAGAGATTCAGATGTTTCTCCATTTACAGAAACAAGTTGTTGCCTTTGTTCCAGGTATGATTTGAACCAACCCAGGCTTACTTACGTTACTGCACTTGTATAGTCTAAGTTTATCCAGGAGAATTTTGTGATCAACAAGATCGAAGGCTTTACGAAAGTCGACTAAAATACACCCTACTAATTTACCCCGATTTATTGCTTGTAGAAAGTTTTCAAGAAGAACAATTAACGCTGATTCTGTCGAGTGACCTGTACGAAATCCACTCTGGGTTTGATGCAATATTTAAACGTTGTTAAATATTCCATAAAATGTTTCTGAACCCATTTTTCAATTAATTTTGAAAGCGTCGGCAAAATTGATATCGGACGATAATTATTCACTTCGTCTTTTGCACCGCTTTTATACAGAGGATGTACTTTTGCTTGTTTCCATGCACTGGGGAAGATCGAACTAGTGAAACTCACATTTACTACATATGTAATACTTTTCGAGATAGCGGTGGCAGATAATTTTAACAATCGTGGCCCTATTAAATCTAGTCCAGTAGATTTTGATATATCTAATGATGTTAAATACCTTTTTACGAATATTTCATTAATCAAAGGAATGTTAAAATTATAATTTTGCGGTGTATGTTCGTTTACGAAATTTTTAATATGATCAAAATTTGATTCTGGAATGGGACCTTTAAGATTAGATGCTATAGTGGAAAAATATTCGTTAAAAATATTCGCCATATGTGTATTTTCTGTGCATAGCTGACCAGTTAGACTGTTTATACCTAATAACTGTTCCGATTTACCATCATGTTTTGATGCACCAAATTCTTTGAATAATTTCCAGATAGTACGAGGGTCATCCTTGCCTTCTTCAATTTTAGATTTATACGAATCCGTTTTAGATTTTTCTATTAAAGTTGATACTTTATTTCGTAATAATTTGTATTGTTCATAATTACCGTTAATTTTACACTTATTTCTATCTTTTATGCAATCTAAAATTTCGGATGATAGCCAATCAGGTTGTATTTTAGTTTTAATCCTGTGTATCCGCAAAGGAGCGTGAGTGTTAACCACGTTAACAAACAGTGTCGTCCATGCGTCAAGAATGTCATCAATATGATTAAAATAATGTACAGTTTCCCATTCAACGGCGTTTAAATCATTTACAAATGCTATTTCATTAAAATGCTTAAATGATCTATACTTGATTTCATGATGCGCGTGTTTTCTAGGTATGTAATTTAGCTTCCGATTACAGAAAATTGCACGGTGGTCACTGATATTTAATTCTTTAACACTAATTTGCGAAATATGTTCTTCATGGGTTACGTAGATGTGATCAATTAACGTGCGTGAGATATCTGTTACACGAGTAGCCTCACTAATTAACTGGCTAAGGCCCAACGCGTGAATGTAATTTGACCATTCTCTATTAGTGGTATCGCATAACAAGTTTTTATTTACATCTCCTAATAAAATTATTTCCTTTCCTACGTTCATTGTATTGTCCATTAATTGTTCAAACCTGTCAGTCCATTCTACTTTGGAGTGCGGGGTCTGTATAAACATCCTACTAAAAATGACTTGCTTTTTTCGGGAGTAATTTCCAGCCAGATACATGATATATTAAACATTTCTAAGTCATACCTACGCTTTACAATTACACCATCACGAACATAGACCATTAACCCCCCACCTGCATTGTCAATATTGTCTTTACGAAACGGAGTTTGAAATCCGTCTATCTTAAATAAACCTGTAGTTTTTGTGATATTTCAGTTTAGTCTCACTTAAGCCGAAAATATGCAGATTTTCATTTTCGTTTGATTTTAACATATATTTCAATTCTTCAAATTTGCTAAGATTCCGCGCACATATACCCTGTATATTTAAATAACCAATGTTAAACCCTTTCTTGCTTAAATTTAGATTAACTACATTTGTGGATTCATTTTCCTTGTTGTTTTGCATATACGATGGCGAGCGTAATGTATTTGTAGAAACATTATCACATATATTGTTACCGCATGTTTTGACATGTCGCGTAATTTCACAAACGTTCATATGCTGTGCTGAATTACCACCTGATTGACAATCATTGGTAATTGTAGCCGTGTCTAATTCATTTAGTTCGGTATTGTCCAGGGCAGTGTAGCCTATATATACTTTATGCAGGTGCACCTAATTTCATTACACACGGAGCACATTTCATGTAATTGAGCAAATCTATTATGTAATGTTATGTGTCCGCCTGCATTCCACGACATGGCATTAATGCCTAAATGCTACCTATTTGGACAGTCTGCAATTTTGTGCCCAGCTAAACGACAATAGTAACACAAGCCGGCCCTCACATTGTTCCCATGTCCATTTTGTCGTGAACCACGGTTCGTGTTGTTTCGACTAACGTCTTGGTGATCACGAGTTCCTCTGGCTCGTCTGTCGTCAGACCCTCGTTGGTGGCGCACGAAAACACATGTTTCGAAGTCTGTAACCACGGCAATGTGGTTGTGTATTGCGTGCAGCAAACGCTTTATCCCGGGAAGTGTCAGATGGATTCGGTCGCGGTTGAAATATCGTTGTAGCAGCATTTCATTCTTATCATAAAAGAATCCGTTGGTGTCTGCAATACACTGCACATCCTTGTTCGACCAGTAGACGGCCAATCTGTCTATGCTGGTGTTTATGTGGTCAACGTTAATATCTCCTCTCGGGGCGACGCTGCATATGTATATATGACAGTCACTATTTGCCGCCTTAATTTTCGCCAGTAGTTGATCGTACCTCTCCTCGAACAGTTCTATGTCGGTGTCGTTTGCAGCATCATTACCGCCACAATATATCACTACATTGGAGAACGAATTCAAATCATACATGTCAATTTCCGCTGATACTGTCCGGATTGTCGCACCCCCAATTGCATGTTTGTGAATGCCCCCTTTAAGCCCTTTCTTGTTCACACCACTTAACAGGGAATCACCAATTAGCAGGGTTTTGTTTCCTGAGTGTGGTACTGTGTGGGGGGTCGCGCCTGGCTGGACGGGATCTGGTTGGAATTTCTAGATGGCACGTTTTCTGGCGAGAAGTTCAATGAACAAGGCGTAAGGTGGTGATTTGACCGACGTGTAATACGTATGGGAATGTCGAGACTGGGTGTGCCCTGACTTGCGTCCATCGGGGAAATCCTCTGATGTTGCTGTACAGGCTGGCGATTTGTAACGGTGTCTTTTACAACTGGCCTATTTTCCGTACAGCTACTGGGCATAATGTCCACTCTGCGGGCGGTATGTTCCCACCGTTCAACGACAGGTTGTGCTGCAACTTCGGAATATAACCGAGAAGGTGTTAATTTATCCATACAACTGATCAAAGTAGCTTTCAGTTGGGATAGATCTGTTCTGTTTGCATAAACTGCTACATAGCGGCCTTTCGGGTTCAAACGGTTAAATATAGGATAGAAAGTTGGCTAATTTGATTTAAAAAAAAAATGTAATGTCTCTTGATCACCTGTATCTACTGTCTGTTCCACGTGTTGCTGCCGACGAACATTTGGCTGTTAACACATTCAATCTAAAAAATATTTAAAAGTACTTTTTTATCAATAAGAAAAAAGTCACCCTCCACAACAAAAATTATTTGATGAAATTCCATCAAATATTTATTTTATTGCGAAAAAACATTTTCCTATGGGAATTTAACATGGGGGCTAAAAATAGATTTTGTTTAAATATTTTTTTTATTTGTTGACCGATTTTCAAAATCTAACTTGTTTTCTTAGTTACATAATTTTCAAGCTATCTCGCCAGGTTTCGGAGTCAATTGACTCCCCATGTTAAAGGCCCTGAAAGGCTCAGTATTACAATTTTCCGATTTTTCCTTTTTTCAAACACAAAAACATGTTTGGCAACTGATTTAGTACACAAAACTAACATATACTGCCTAATAGATACATCTCAAGTCTTGAGATTTACATCTGAATCGCAATGTGAAGACAACACAAACTTGTTTTGTGTACCACTCAGTGCAAAATGTCAATATTGACAATTTCATTTCCGTAACCCAACGGCTTCGGCTCCGGCTATCGGAATTCATCGGCCGCGAATCGGAGAGTTGAGGAGTTGACCCGAGCGTCTATCGGAAAATCGATCGGGCTTTGAAACACGCACCTGCTGTTTGTTTATCAACAACTATTGATATTTTCATCGACTACAAACTCATTTTTGTACCAAAATGAATGCAAACAGTTTCAAAGTGTGTGTAAATAGAAACCTGTTGGATCTATGTGTGGGAAAATCCAATAGGAGGCCAAATTCGGCAACTTGAGTCGCATAGGGGATTTAAATTCCCATAGGAAAATCGTTTTTTCGCAATAAAATTAATCAATTTTTTTGGTGGGAGGTTGACTTTTTTGTTATTGATGAAAAAGTACTTACATTTAAATATTGTTTAGATTTAATGTGTTTAATAGCCAAATGTTCGTCGGCAGCAAACCATGGAACATACAGTAGTAGATCTAAGTACGGTACCAGCAGAAGCCGCTCTTATTTTCGACCTTATTTTGCGTTCTAATTTTGTACAATTAAATAAACGCTTCAAGTTTCATAGGTTTGTATTTATAGATTTGGCATATAAAGGTATATATATATACATGTAATAGTTCAATATAAGCCGAATCGAATACACAATTATCGTGTGTTTAATCGTCAACGTCGTACTTGCGTCTTGTGTCGGGAGTGCTACCGCTAAAAATAGACGGAGGAGAATGAAAGAAACGGCGCATCGCAATAATAACTTCCTGGATCCATGTTAATGAGAAATTCAGTGAATTTACACCGCCCAAAGAATAAATTCAGGTATAAAGACTCAATTTATTATATATATATCAAATGTAATCGGAGATAATGTTCATGAAATAAGACTTGGACATCATATTGTGTTACACAGCAGTGAGAAAACCGAAAATATTATGTACCGAGTGCAGGGATTTGACGTTTCGCCTGGGGAAAATGGCGGATATCTGTGACATTCTGTCCTGCCTTTCTTCCGGTTTATGGAAACTCTTAAATAATCTGGGCTACACACTATTATTATACCCCAGACATACTAATGTATGTCGAGGGGTATAAAGTTTTCGTAATTTTGTCCGTTGGTCCGTCCGTTAAAGTTTGTATTTGTCGGCCCAGACTGCCTGGTGTCATAGGCACATTAAAGTTTAATAAAAGTAATTATAATTTTATGTATTTATGGGATGAACGAAAACCCGATGTGATAATGATTGCTATCAAGTTGGACTTGGGATCTATATTATTGAACGGTTGGACACTCGCCATCTTGTTATTTTTTTTCAACCAACAGAAGTGACGTCATTTACCTTTGGCCAGCTCACTAATTGTAATTTACTAATTCGTCTGAAGGCTGGGAAACCATTTTTTCAACAAACGGATATACAGACTGGTTTGTTGTTTATCATGTGCCCCGACTTGCTAATTGTAATGAGTGTAGGTCCATTAACTTACATGTGCACTATCCCTCATATATAATCTGTAGCAGAGGTTTGGTGCCATCCATTCTGGAAGTCGGTGTGACATATCACTAGTTACGTGACCCATCACTAGTCACGTGACCCGATATGTTTGGGAGTTAATCGATACATTTTGCTCTAAAATACATCATTTCCCCCTGTTCTACTCGACAGGGGAGATAATTATAACCGGCAAGTGCGCGAAATGGACGAAGTCCGATTTCCAGAATAGCATTGTCCGGCACAGAAACATCCTTTGTTATATGTGATAAAACAATTCATTTTCTGTATTTTTGCATAGAGTGACCAAATGAGAACAAATTGACTCAGGAACGAATGGACTGGTGATAGCTGCACATTTTCCGCTTTTCAGGCAACAGGTTGCACTCACAGGCGATTCTAGCGTGTCTTGGATGGTCAATTATTGTTTGTATATACATAACACACCTTTCTAAACAATGTACAAAACAATTCAAAAGTGCCCGGGTGTAAATATAATAATACTTAGAAAGGTAAAAAACTCCCATCCGCCACCATTGTAACGAGAAGCCACACGTAGTAGACAATTGGAACTCGCCTATAAAACGCATTCAGAGTGTCGTAACTGCTGTTTGGGGCTAATTCGACATAAAGTTTACAGTTACCAATACATTAACATAAATCTCAAAGATTTTGGGTGTAAACTGTACTAAAAACGCGTTTTACTAACCTAAATCCACTTTTTAAAATCATACACCTTCGTTTCCTGATTAAAAATGAATGTTAGCCGCCATCTTTGAAAATATCGAATCACGTGACACGCATTGATTTAGTTGGCTAATGGAAATGTCGTCAGTCTCCAGTAATCAACCAAACCACTGCGTGCACGTGATTGAAATATTTTCAAAGATGGCGGCTAATAGTCATTGAGAATGCGGAAGTGAATGTGTATGATTTTAAAAAGCGAATTTAGGTTAGTGAGACGCGTTTTTAGTACAGTTTACACTCGAAACCTTTGACATTTATGTTAATGTATTAGCAACTGTAAAATCTATCCCGAAAACCCACCACAAGCAGCGGTTTCGACACGCTGTAATGCGTTGTATAGGCGAGTTCCAATTGTCTACTACGTGTGGCTTCTCGTTACAATGGTGGCGAATGGGAGTTTTGTACCTTTCTCTAAGTACTATTATATTTACACCCGGGCACATTTGAATTGTTTTGTGCATTGTTTAGAAAGGTGTTTCATGTATATACAAACAACAGTTGACCATCCAAGACACGCTAGAATCACCTGTGGTTGCACTATATCGTTACACCACGCTACACAGTAAAATTGTGCGTAATAGCATTTACACTTTACACGCTATATTGTTATTGAGAGACAATTCTACAAAATGACACAAACATATTACCATAAACTTACCTAATAAAGTGTGTATTATAAAAATCCTTAGGTCACTCTACACAAAGTAGAAAGTAAACAAAGAACGCTTCAAAAGCAATTTGGAAAGACTACTTCGTCATAACTCTTATTTATTGAAATGTAATTAGAGTTATGTACTCAGAACTTGATTGGACTGGTGTCATTACCCACCAGTCGGCTCCTCATGGTTTGACGGAATCAGCCAATCTGATTGGTTGATTGCTTCAATTAGCGAATTATAGAACAAAATTACATGTACTACCAGATTGAGAATTCTTCTGCATCTGCTCTGAAAGTTCTGTCAATTTTCTGTCATCATTTACAAAAGAATGATTATATGTTTTTACATCAATCAGTGATTAAGTTGCACCTGCATCTAACTTTTCAGCATGAACACAAATCAAAATAACCTGTGAGTCCGCGAGACACATACAAATGATCTGCCGTATAAATAGTCGCGATTTGTTTGTCTCATGCATTTACCTTTAATAAGTAAATTTCTTTACCCAAACCATTATCAATTTTTTCTACCAAGATGTCATTTAATGGCAAACCAAGTGCGTCAGTCGCTGGTATTAGCGGCGCCAATGGAATTGGAATGCTTATCGGTAGCGAACCGTTACGGCTTTTAGGCTTGCGTCTGAATCGGTAACAGTATTGACAATTATCAAGTTAGCTCTGTGACATCAGTGAAATACACAAAGGCGTTATTAATTGCGGATATTACGATTCTTGTCAATAATACACACCCGTAACACACCCGTTTGGGTTTCTCTAATTAAAATATAATAAAATAACCCAACATTTTCTGCCCATCGTGAATATTCTGTCTATTTTTTGCCGATACGGCGATAGATTCCGTTTTATTTTCTGGGATTCTACACTTATTCTGTGATTTCTATAATCTTTCGACGTCTTTCAGTTTACAAAAGCATTATTATGATACCAATATTGGCAAGAATAGCCATATATCCATGCAATAAGAGATAAAGTTCCAGAGCCAAGCCTCGAATATTGCATGTCGATGCGTTCTGTTCTATTCCATACATAATGTTTCGCGAAATAGCTAAAACGTTGAGTAATTGATGGTAAATGAGCTACCTACCCTCTGTTGATTTCCGCGTCGGCGTGTTTCAAAGGTGATTTTTAATTTTTTATCTAAGTAAACTCCTTGGCTGAACGGGGGAGGGGGGGTGCAACCTCCGGAAACCTCCCTCCAGATCCGCCGCTGTAATATCTGTATTATTTGTGTTTCAGACTTTAAAGGACCATGCAGACTATCAAGTGTGTAGTCGTTGGTGACGGCGCCGTAGGAAAAACCTGTCTACTTATATCAAACACGACAAACACATTTCCATCAGAATATGTACCGACGATAAGTCACTTTTCAGTCTAACATATTAAAACCAGTAGCTGATTTCATCAAAATTGCTAAGTATACTTTGACGGAGTAATCATTTATTTTTCCGAAATGCATTATTTCATATAGAACTAACGACTGGATATATTGATGATTAAAAATATGCAGAACTATTATACTGA
Source organism: Conchocele bisecta (assembly GCA_029237695.1). Classification (NCBI taxonomy): domain Eukaryota; kingdom Metazoa; phylum Mollusca; class Bivalvia; order Lucinida; family Thyasiridae; genus Conchocele; species Conchocele bisecta. The sequence goes on along the minus strand of CM055279.1, from coordinate 67,165,307 downwards.
ATTTATTACATTATCACAGCCAAACATTTTTCAAACACAAAAACATGTTTGGCAACTGATTTAGTACACAAAACTAACATATACTGCCTAAATAGATACATCTCAAGTCTTGAGATTTACATCTTAATCGCAATGTGAAGACAACAAAACTTGTTTTGTGTACCACTCAGTGCAAAATGTCAATATTGACAATTTCATTTCCGTAACCCAACGGCTTCGGCTCGGACGTGAGTCGATAAACTCCGGCTATCGGAATTCATCGGCCGCGAATCGGGGAGTTGAGGAGCTGACCGGAGCGTCTATCGTAAAATCGATCAGGCTTTGAAACACGCACCTGCTGTTTGTTTATCAACACATATTGATATTTTCATCGACTACAAACTCATTTTTGTACCAAAATGAATGCAAACAGTTGCAAAGTGTGTGTAAATAGAAACCTGTTGGATTTATGTGTGGGAAAACCCAATAGGAGGCCAAATTCGGCAACTTGAGCCGTATAGGGGCTTTAAATTGAAAATTTCTCTCTCAAAGTATACTTTGCTAGATAATTTTACTTTGCAATGTTGGTGAAATAGGCTACTGGCATACATAACGCATAACATTTAATGATCAGATTTTCTTTATAAATGCAAATTAGGCAAACATGTCTTGAATGCAAACTTCAAACTTATCTTGGAGTCCTCATACATGTATGTCTGAATGCAGTGGAATGTCTCTAAACCAGTAGCCGATTTTACCAAAATTGCAAAGTATTATAAATACTTATCTTGCTATAATTTTTAATTTAAGGATGAATATATAAATTTTTGTTATACTGAATTTATTACTTTATCACAGCCATTTTGGCTGTGATAATGTAATAAATTCAGTTTAATAATTCTGCATACTTTTAATCATCAAATATATGCAGTTGTTAGTTCTATATGAAATACTTCATTTCGGGAAAATAAATGATTACCCCCTCATATTAAGCTTTGCTGGATAAGACGTGTGCTTAGTAATTTTGATGAAATCGGCTCCAGGTAGCTAGGAAGTATCCAGGGGCACGTTTCACTAAACTTCGTACAACTAAAATGTTCGTAAGTGCAAAATTATGATAGTCTGTAAATTTCACATGAACAATGTTTTCTTGTAAACAAGTATTGTATACCCGAGTACAGAATGGATTTTCCATTTCAATATTTGTAGGATATACCCGAGTACAGAATGGATTTTCCATTTCAATATTATGATATGCCTGAGTACAGAATGGATTTTCCATTTCAATTTTATGATATGCCTGAGTACAGAATGTACTCAGGCATATCACTCAGGCATATCATAATATTGAAATAGAATGTTATCTTGTCGTTTCTCTACCCCAGGGATAATGTAAATAGAGAACTAGAGATGCCAAAATGTTCGATCATCTATGTTTAATGTGTGGACTCGTATGGATAACTGATGACCTGGTAGTACGGCAGTCTGGTACGAACCCTGGTACAAAGTACGAAGGAAGAAACACTCTGAAATAACAAGGGTTACCATGATTACTTATTAGCATGACTAATATATACGTAACGATGGTATGAACACACAACTTGACTGGCAAGTTGTGGGTCCATGAGAATCGTCTCCTTAAACAATCACTATGTACCGTACTACCAGTCACGTCCGGAATTAACACACATAGTACATAACATGTATATAACAACAAATGAGTAACAATTAAAACATGATAGCCTGAATGATTTGTTGGGTGGTTGACAAGCGATATTTGATGGACAGTATTCTAGTGGTCATCAGCAATGAAAATAGATATCTAGGTACAGATGGAATAACGTATTATCTACATGTAGTCATACATGGATTGCTTGTACCGGTGTTAACACACCAACATGGTCTGACGTTTGCAACCTATAGAGACTGGGTAGAACCAGTTCAACACCTGACATCCTTGCATATTACCTAACTGATCCACTGGGTAGAACCAGTTCAACCTCTCGACAACATTGCGTCTGTCCTGACGGATCCACTGGGTAGAACCAGTTCAGCATATGTGCCCTGAGTTACCCACAATTGCAGAGACATGTACACAAAACATTTAGACGAGGACATGTACACAAACATTAGACGAGACATGTACACAAACATTTATAGACACCTACCAAGGGATGGTTCTGGGTGTGTTCAGACACGCCACTATCACTCGCTGTCACTCGATATCGTTCTCGCGGTGAATGTCAGTAGAACAACTGTAAGGGATGAGAATGCATTCGAGTGAAACATGCAATAATCCTGTGAAGTTAATGTGCGAGATGCTAAATTCAAATAACCCGCCATTTTGGGAAAAACCGCGCACCGCAAACACAGTCTCGGGAATGCAACTTAACAGACAAATTAGAGCGACCTTGTCAACCTCACCCAATGCAGAATCGATTCCAATACAAACATGATAAAATGGCACAATACAAACAACTTACATGATTACTATCGCCTGTCAAACTATAAAATCTGTCATCAGCTGTTTGAAAGATGTCTTCATTGATTTCTGCCTAAACAATGCTCACTACCAAACAATACCCAGAATGCAACAGTATCATTTCCTAAACTACTAAGGGGGCAGTGACCAGTTAATTTAAAATTATCAATTTCACGCCCTCGGACAGTATGCATTTAATTCAATATTCCAAATAAGTGGGCAGACAGCAATATGAGTTCGACATTTGTGACCTAGACACACTAGAAGCTTTTACATAAACACAAATATGCTGCTGTATTAGTGCTCCTTACCTATACAGGAATGTGAAATATCTTGGTGCAGCCTCTTTAAAATTGTCCAATTCTGAGGTAAAATATTCACTTTAAAACCATGCCGTGCCACACTACTTGCGGAACTACAGATTGAATGTTGTATGTGTTCTCAATCATCATCCAGAGGCAAATGCACTATCATGGTGCAAACCAGTTCCCATCCATGAGTTTTCACTCAAATAAATTCTTGTTTGAAACTCCCAGAAAAATCTGTTGTTTTCATTAGTTTTTGTCACAACATACCCTCAATTCGTATTTGGCCATTTCTGATCAATGGGAACAGGTCAGATGGCCCTGGAATGAGCATTCATCAATTAATACGATGTAAAATCTGAATGAAATACAAAATCAACTACAAAAATTAATTAAACAATTAAAATGAATTTTAATCAGCAGAAAGTGTAATCTTTATACCATTATACGAAACTAGGGCTAACTGGTCACTGCTACCTAAAACTAGCACTCATGGTCAAAGGGCAATAACTCTACCGACACATAAATCAGAAGGTAACGCAAAGTACTGAAAGTCCTGAATAATGGTCCGGTTACAAGAAAATCCTGAGATTTTAGAAAAAATGAAATAATCTAGTGGCATGGCGGTTGTAGGTGTTTGACAACTACGACAGACTACGACCGCTGTCTTATCCACAGACAGACGTCTTCCTCGTCTGTTTCTCAGTCGTATCGCCGTCATCGTTCGAAAATGTTAAAGAAAAGGTTAGCAATGAAGCGTTTGAAACTAACAAAAATGAACTCTCGCACAATCAAACAATCTTCCATGTCTGTTTCGCAGTTGTATCACCGTCGTCATTTGAAACTGTTAAAGAAAAGGTGAACGTATTACATAATCTGTGGCTGGAGTAACGTGGCTTACATGTATTACAACCAATGTAGATCGAGTGCACACTGGTCACAAATCTCTTAAGCCGGGGCTCCAGATAAGGAATTAGTAATTGAGTATTTTCACTCCATCGTTTCTGAAGCAATTGTGTATTTCAAAATTTTAATTTGGTAAAATAAAATCACTCTACTGTGTACACATCAACAGACAGCAATTATTGAATTAGTTTACTTCGAAATGAAAACATATCTTGGCATTTCATTAGAATTGTCTCATTGGAGACAATTCTAATGAAATACCAAGATGTGTTTTCATGGAAAATAGGAAAAATATGCTATAATTGTGGTCTGTTTATTGTTTTCTGCAGCATGATAAAGGTACCACAAAATTGGTATTGCTTTTTGATACTCGCTGCTTCTGATTTCAATTGGGGTTTTTGGCAATTACGCAGTTTTTCTGGAGCTCTGTAAGCCCTATTTTTCCAGTCACAGCCACAACTTAACACTGCCCCATTCAACCAATTTGGGTCACTGCATGTGAATGACCCAACATAACCCACATGTAGCCCACCCGTATAGCGTTATCCCTGTTTGTGTGTCAGTACGTCATCCAAAATTCTTGTCCGGACTGTAACTTTGTCATGAATGGAGAGATTTGGAAATAACTTGGCACAGATAATCACCATGATGAGATGGTGTTTGCGCACTAGACCCAGGTTGGTATCTTAAATGTCAAAGTCACACAAAAAAGTAGTACAAAATAGCTTGTCTGAACCGGTTTTTGTCTCGCCCGCGAAAGCGGAAAGCGAGACTAAGGTTTTGCTTTTCCGGAGTCGTCGTCATCATTCAATGTTAAGTTTTCGTGTTGCGGTCATTACTTCAACACCTTATCAGCTACAGTCATCAAACTTTATACATACATTCACTATGATATGTAGATGAATATAGGACTATTCACGGGGGTCAAGATCAAGGCCCCAGGGTCAATGTCAAGGCGGAACAAGGCGAGACATTTGATTCCGCGGAATTCTTGTTGAAGTATGTAGAGGGGTATTCGTATGTCCGTCAGTAAGATTTGTGTTCAAGTTTTTGTTTGTCAGTCCATGCGGCGGCCGGGAGTATCCGTGAGCCTCTGCTCACTTGCTCTATGTCTTACCTATTTCTCCATCGTATCACACGCCTCATTTTAATGTAATTAAGAACCAGTAACAGAGCTACAGATAAGCTGCGTATTTGCGTAAATACCCAATTAAAATGGCCAAAAAAACAATTGAAATCAGAAGTAGCGAGTATCAAAAAGCAAAGAGAACAATTGTGGTACCTTTATCATGCTGCAGAAAACAATAAACAGACCACCAATATAGCTTATTTTTCCATGAAAACACATCTTGGTTCTTCATTAGAATTGTCTCCAATGAGAAAATTCTAATGAAATACCAAGACATCACAGAGGCGTCGGAAGCAAATTAATATTGGGGCGGTGGCAGTCGACCCGAGTGCAGCGAGGGAGTGCTAGAGGGGTCCGGTGCATGCCCCCCCCCCCACCCCCCTGTGTTGAAAGGGCGCCCACCCCAAAGTAAGTATTATTTGA
>CM055279.1:67124072-67159583 GCA_029237695.1 Conchocele bisecta | reverse complement strand
TCACAGCTTCTGTCAAAACAGACACACTAAATGACACAACCGCCACATAGCACTATATCATACTGACTCTACCGTGCTGCGATCAGTAGACGATTTCATCAAAATTGCAAAGTATACTTATCTAGCAAAGTATACGTTGAGGGAGTAATCATTTATTTTCCCTGAAATGCATTATTTCATATAGAACTAACGACTGCATATATTTGATGATTAAAGGTATTATTATACTGAAGTTATTACAGTATCACAGCCAAAATGACTGTGATAAATTCAGTAAAATAATAATTTATAAATTAATCCTTAATTGAAAATTTCTCCCTCAAAGTATACTTTGCTAGATAAGTATACTTTGCAATGTTGGTGAAATAGGCTACTGGTCACTTTTAACTAGGGTTTGAACTGGCATTAACCCTTACACCCCTAAGTAACTGGAATGGATGTTGATATGTTAAAGGTGCATGCCCACTCAGTAGGTACAAACTGTTCTTTATATCAGAGACATCATCTGAGACATTATCTGGCAAAACAATATTCATTCACCATTACCCCACGTGTTGATTGGCATTAGTATATATTTTATATCAGACGTACATTTCCACACTGCTATCAGGGGCGATAGCTGTGTTTCCTTAAAATGTTAACAGACATTAAATTACTGTTTAGTATGTGTATTTATTTGTTGATGTGCAATGATCATACTTTATAATCTGTCGAAAATATTATTACGTGGGGTAATGGTGAATGCATGTTTATTTTGCCAGTAAATGTATCACATGATGTCTCTGATATACAGAATAGTTTGTGCCTACTGAGTGGGCATGTACCTTTAGGCAAAACAAGTGTCAACTTTCCCTCTGTATAAATCAACAGAACTGTTGAAAACATTCAGCTGCGTTCTGTATTATGTATTTCAAAGTATGTCCAGTAGATCTAGTTATAATTTATAAATATAATTGTAAGGCACCACGAGAAAACAATGCAAACTGGTAGTTTTGTATCAGTGTAGCTCCTGGACATCTAGCACACACCCGGAGCAAGATAACAGTCTCCGCGAAATTCGTCGGTCCGTCGTACATGTCCGTTAAAATTGCCGCCGGTCCGACGGTAAACCGTAAGTCGCCGGACCGAATGTCCGACTATAAAATAAAGTAAAAAAAAAAGAATTGTTTTTGTTTTTGTTTTTGTTTTTTACTTTTCTATTCTAAGCTTCAAGGAATCACCTTCCTTTGGTATGCGCTTCTGGTGCTAGCTAGCTTTTCTTATACGACTGATTTACTTAAAAAGCTAAAAAGCTCTTAAATATCACACAAAATCAGTTTTATTTTTTATAAAATAAAATGGGTCTGGTAAATTTTAGTCCGGTCTGGTAAAAATGTCAAGTTTACCAGATCGAATGTCCTGTAAAATGTTGGCAGTTTCGCGGAGACTGCGATAAGTATCTAAAGTGTTCAGTAGAAGCATCAACCGTGTTCCATTGACAAATTGCGATCAGTATATGCCCTGACCAGGCGCAACCGGGGCTACACTGATCGTAAAGCCATTTTTTCTCAGGTATATTTGAACAACTAAAGAATGATGTCCTTTATGATTCGATATACCATTTAGGTAATGTGGTTGAATGGAAAACGTGCATATTATTACATGTTTCTATTTTAATTGCAATTCATGATACGTATATCCAGCAGTAAGATATTGAAGTAATTGACGTAAAGTGTCTTTTTATCTTATAGTAGGCTACATGCCCATTTCAGAATTTTGCAAAAGTTTTAATTGTTGGTGTAACCCATATATGTGCATGTTCACAGGGGCTCGAAATTTAAGGCAATGTGTACTTTAAAACTTTCTTATAAAAATATCTACTCTATATCAATATCAATATACCACTCTAAAATACGTCAGACCATCAGGAATTGGATGACTATACATGTAGTTTGAAAACTCTCCTATACAAATATCTAAAAAATATTCTCTATGCTTTTGCACATTTTTTCGTAGTAAAGTAAATCATGCGTAGACCGTTTATATGTTAATAATACATTTCACAATATTTAATTTCACCATGTTCAACACTGTACTGTAAGCTGTAATTGATGAAATTAGACACTAGCAAGATGGCGGGCAGCGGAAACTGTGACAGGTAGGTTCTTCAATTTTACTGCTTTTCTCCTTTACAACACCCAACTATTACGACATTAACGTGGAATTTCAGTCTATTTATGTTGTCTCCATCCTCAGTTGCTCTTGTCAGGGTCAATTTCTCGCTAATTAACCTTTAACCCATAGCCTGCTGAGCGCGAAAACTGTCGTCTGCTGTTGCTTTATATTTTACCTGTTTCTCAATAAAAACATGGTTTGACAGCACTTTAGAATCATTTCCATTGAAATGATTCTAAAATGCTGTCAAAGCATGTTTTTGATGAGAAAAATCGAAAATAAAACATACACAGCAGACGACAACATTTCATTCGGCAGTGTAAGGGTTAAACGTGAACAGTTTGAAAACGAAGCGAGAGGACTGCTTTGTGTCTAAAGCGTACTATATCCCCTGATTTCAAATCATTGCGTATTTTCCAAATGGATTATTGATTTTCTTCATTACTAATTATAGCGAACTAAATGATAAAAAAAATATAACAAATTAATTTAAACATTAACTTAAAAGCAGCTCAACTAAGTGAATGTTCAACTTTATGACAGTATTTTCACTACTCAATTTGAAAATAAATGCGTATTTTCACATTGCTGTGCGTGCGTATTTTGTACTCCCACTTTCATAATCAATGCGTATTCAGCTAAATAACTGCGTAAAATAGCCAATACGCACCTTATCTAGAGCTCTGGGTCCGACTGTCTTTACTGAGCTGGCATACGGTAATTTCTGGATGAATTATTAATCTATCACTTGATATTACATACTGATTTATAGAGAATAGTACCGTGAATGGGAAAAATATCCGGCAAGGCTCAATAATTTCTTTATTTCTTCATCAGAAGTATATGTTGTGACCACTCATTTGAACCGTCTCGCCGAGACGGTTCAAATGAGTGGTCACAACATATACTTTGGTTCAGAAATAAGGAAAATAGATAGAGAATAGTATGTTAGTGCCGTGAATGGGAAAAAATATCTGGCAAGGCTCAGGAAACGGGAATTGGGCGAGGCCTCGGCCGAGCACATCCCGTTCCGTGCCGCGCCAGATATTTGTTCCCATTCACGGCACTAACCTACTATTCTATTTATCCCGTCAACACCTTCAACAAATGCTGTAAAATGCAAAAATTGTATTGACTGGATATCAAAAATGTTTCACGGCACCGTGTTTCACGGCACATACGCACTGTGTTGACGGGATAAATGCTCTTTCCGATTATATGCCACTGCAAATATGTCAAAAATGACTTAAAACATCACCATATTACGTAGTATAGACACTGGAAACCAGTCGAGCAAAAATATCCCGCTTATTCGCCAGACATAAACCACACAAACATAGTTTAATTCCAGTATTTTAAAAATACCATATTTACAATCAAGGTGCATGATCCCGTGGTTACAACAACAACAACACTTACTGAAACTTCCAGAAGCGCCTCCGATTCAAGGTACGTATGATTTTATATTGTCCTTATTATGTAGCAGATTTTTATGACATATGGCACATCAAACGCGTATGGTTAAGCTGCATTTGGTGGTCTCGGTACTTTGGCTCAAACTTCTGTCGTTTTTACGAAAAATCGGGTTTTGTGTTCACTGTAATACTGATATATACGGGAATCGATTCTTCGCAAAAAACGACATAAGTATGTGCCGACGCGTTTGTTGCGCCAAATCCGTTGCATATTAAGGAAACTATCAAATAATACTTATTTTGTAGTGGGCGCGCTTTCAGCACTTTCATCCATTGTTGTTGTTGTTTTAACCACGTGATCATGCACATTGACAATGTATCCACTACAGTAACTTTAATGACATTCAGTAACAAGTGACCGCATATGTGTCGAATGTATCAGCTATGGTAGCTTAGCAACGAACATTATGGCACAGCGACAACAGGCATATAGTTGGCCATAGACCCCTGCCTTCACATAATATATAGAACGATAGGTTTAGTTTAGCCCTGCTTGTAACGTTATGTACCATGTGACACTACGTATTGACCAACCCTCGAATTGTTATTTTTTCAATTATAAAACTTGTTTTCTTTCTTTTTTTTCCAGGTCAACCATGGGGTCATATATATATATTCAGAAAACAAATACATGTAGTTGTATCGATAAATGCTGTTAATGTATCGACTGCTTGGCTCACATTTCGTCTACACCTGAGACACGGGGCAGGGCCTTTAACCCTTTCACCCCTAAGTCACTGCAATGAATTTTGATATGCAAACTGATTTTCAGACTAGTCCATTTATGAAAATGGGGTATTCTCTGTCCTCAAAAATATGAAAATTAGGCTACTTTCAAAAAGTTCAGATTCTGATGAGACGGCTAGTTACGAGCCGGCTCATTAGATCTGTTATGTTGGCATAAACTGCTACATAGCGGGCTTTCGGGTTCAAACGGTTAAATATAGGATAGAAAGTTGGTTAATTTGATTTTAAAAAAAATGTAATGTCTCTTGATCACCTGTATCTACTGTCTGTTCCACGTGTTGCTGCCGACGAACATTTGGCTGTTAACACATTCAATCTAAAAAATATTTAAAAGTACTTTTTTATCAATAAGAAAAAAGTCACCCTCCACAACAAAAATTATTTGATGAAATTCCATCAAATATTTATTTTATTGCGAAAAAACATTTTCCTATGGGAATTTAACATGGGGGCTAAAAATAGATTTTGTTTAAATATTTTTTTTATTTGTTGACCGATTTTCAAAATCTAACTTGTTTTCTTAGTTACATAATTTTCAAGCTATCTCGCCAGGTTTCGGAGTCAATTGACTCCCCATGTTAAAGGCCCTGAACGGCTCAGTATTACAATTTTCCGATTTTTTCAAACACAAAAACATGTTTGGCAACTGATTTAGTACACAAAACTAACATATACTGCCTAATAGATACATCTCAAGTCTTGAGATTTACATCTGAATCGCAATGTGAAGACAACAAAAACTTGTTTTGTGTACCACTCAGTGCAAAATGTCAATATTGACAATTTCATTTCCGTAACCCAAAGGCTTCGGCTCCGGCTATCGGAATTCATCGGCCGCGAATCGGAGAGTTGAGGAGTTGACCCGAGCGTCTATCGGAAAATCGATCGGGCTTTGAAACACGCACCTGCTGTTTGTTTATCAACAACTATTGATATTTTCATCGACTACAAACTCATTTTTGTACCAAAATGAATGCAAACAGTTTCAAAGTGTGTGTAAATAGAAACCTGTTGGATCTATGTGTGGGAAAATCCAATAGGAGGCCAAATTCGGCAACTTGAGCCGTATAGGGGATTTAAATTCCCATAGGAAAATCGTTTTTTCGCAATAAAATTAATCAATTTTTTGGTGGGAGGTTGACTTTTTTGTTATTGATGAAAAAGTACTTACATTTAAATATTGTTTAGATTTAATGTGTTTAATAGCCAAATGTTCGTCGGCAGCAAACCATGGAACATACAGTAGTAGATCTAAGTACGGTACCAGCAGAAGCCGCTCTTATTTTCGACCTTATTTTGCGTTCTAATTTTGTACAATTAAATAAACGCTTCAAGTTTCATAGGTTTGTATTTATAGATTTGGCATATAAAGGTATATATATATACATGTAATAGTTCAATATAAGCCGAATCGAATACACAAATTATCGTGTGTTAATCGTCAACGTCGTACTTGCGTCTTGTGTCGGGAGTGCTACCGCTAAAAATAGACGGAGGAGAATGAAAGAAACGGCGCATGCGCAATAATAACTTCCTGGATCCATGTTAATGAGAAATTCAGTGAATTTACACCGCCCAAAGAATAAATTCAGGTATAAAGACTCAATTTATTATATATATATCAAATGCAATCGGAGATAATGTTCATGAAATAAGACTTGGACATCATATTGTGTTACACAGCAGTGAGAAAACCGAAAATATTATGTACCGAGTGCAGGGATTTGACGTTTCGCCCTGGGGAAAATGGCGGATATCTGTGACATTCTGTCCTGCCTTTCTTCCGGTTTATGGAAACTCTTAAATAATCTGGGCTACACACTATTATTATACCCCAGACATACGAAGTATGTCGAGGGGTATATAGTTTTCGTAATTTTGTCCGTTGGTCCGTCCGTTAAAGTTTGTATTTGTCGGCCCAGACTGCCTGGTGTCATAGGCACATTAAAGTTTAATAAAAGTAATTATCATTTTATGTATTTATGGGATGAACGAAAACCCGATGTGATAATGATTGCTATCAAGTTGGACTTGGGATCTATATTATTGAACGCTTGGACACTCGCCATCTTGTTATTTTTTTTCAACCAACAGAAGTGACGTCATTTACCTTTGGCCAGCTCACTAATTGTAATTTACTAATTCGTCTGAAGGCTGGGAACCATTTTTTCAACAAACGGAAATACGGACTGGTTTCGTTGTTTATCATGTGCCCCGACTTGCTAATTGTAATGAGTGTAGGTCCATTAACTTACATGTGCACTATCCCTCATATATAATCTGTAGCAGAGGTTTGGTGCCATCCATTCTGGAAGTCGTTGTGACATATCACTAGTTACGTGACCCATCACTAGTCACGTGACCCGATATGTTTGGGAGTTAATCGATACATTTTGCTCTAAAATACATCATTTCCCCCTGTTCTACTCGACAGGGGAGATAATTATAACCGGCAAAGTGCGCGAAATGGACGAAGTCCGATTTCCAGAATAGCATTGTCCGGCACAGAAACATCCTTTGTTATATGTGATAAAACAATTCATTTTCAGTATTTTTGCATAGAGTGACCAAATGAGAACAAATTGACTCAGGAACGAATGGACTGGTGATAGCTGCACATTTTCCGCTTTTCAGGAAACAGGTTTGCACTCACAGGCGATCTAGCGTGTCTTGGATGGTCAATTATTGTTTGTATATACATAACACACCTTTCTAAACAATGTACAAAACAATTCAAAAGTGCCCGGGTGTAAATATAATAATACTTAGAAAGGTACAAAACTCCCATCCGCCACCATTGTAACGAGAAGCCACACGTAGTAGACAATTGGAACTCGCCTATAAAACGCATTCAGAGTGTCGTAGCTGCTGTTTGGGGCTAATTCGACATAAAGTTTACAGTTACCAATACATTAACATAAATCTCAAAGATTGTGGGTGTAAACTGTACTAAAAACGCGTTTTACTAACCTAAATCCGCTTTTTAAAATCATACACCTTCGTTTCCTGATTAAAAATGAATGTTAGCCGCCATCTTTGAAAATATCGAATCACGTGACACGCATTGATTTAGTTGGCTAATGGAAATGACGTCAGTCTCCAGTAAACAACCAAACCACTGCGTGCACGTGATTGAAATATTTTCAAAGATGGCGGCTAATAGTCATTGAGAATGCGGAAGTGAATGTGTATGATTTTAAAAAGCGAATTTAGGTTAGTGAGACGCGTTTTTAGTACAGTTTACACTCGAAATCTTTGAGATTTATGTTAATGTCTTAGCAACTGTAAAATCTATCCCGAAAACCCACCACAAGCAGCGGTTTCGACACGCTGTAATGCGTTGTATAGGCGAGTTCCAATTGTCTACTACGTGTGGCTTCTCGTTACAATGGTGGCGAATGGGAGTTTTGTACCTTTCTCTAAGTACTATTATATTTACACCCGGGCACATTTGAATTGTTTTTTGCATTTTTTAGAAAGGTGTTTCATGTATATACAAACAACAGTTGACCATCCAAGACACGCTAGAATCACCTGTGGTTGCAATATATCGTTACACCACGCTACACAGTAAAATTGTGCGTAATAGCATTTACACTTTACACGCTATATTGTTATTGAGAGACAATTCTACAAAATGACACAAACATATTACCATAAACTTACCTAATAAAGTGTGTATTATAAAAATCCTTAGGTCACTCTACACAAAGTAGAAAGTAAACAAAGAACGCTTCAAAAGCAATTTGGAAAGACTACTCCGTCATAACTCTTACTTATTGAAATGTAATTAGAGTTATGTACTCAGAACTTGATTGGACTGGTGTCATTACCCACCAGTCGGCTCCTCATGGTTTGACGGAATCAGCCAATCTGATTGGTTGATTGCTTCAATTAGCGAATTATAGAACAAATTACATGTACTACCAGATTGAGAATTCTTCTGCATCTGCTCTGAAAGTTCTGTCAATTTTCTGTCATCATTTACAAAAGAATGATCATATGTTTTTACATCAATCAGTGATTAAGTTGCACCTGCATCTAACTTTTCAGCATGAACACAAATCAAAATAACCTGTGAGTCCGCGAGACACATACAAATGATCTGCCGTATAAATAGTCGCGATTTGTTTGTCTCATGCATTTACCTTTAATAAGTAAATTTCTTTACCCAAACCGTTATCAATTTTTTCTACCAAGATGTCATTTAATGGCAAACCAAGTGCGTCAGTCGCTGGTAATAGCGGCGCCAATGGAATTGGAATGCTTATCGGTAGCGAACCGTTACGGCTTTTAGGCTTGCGTCTGAATCGGTAACAGTATTGACAATTATCAAGTTAACTCTGTGACATCAGTGAAATACACAAAGGCGTTATTAATTGCGGATATTACGATACTTGTCAATAATACACACCCGTAACACACCCGTTTGGGTTTCTCTAATTAAAATATAATAAAATAACCCAACATTTTCTGCCCATCGTGAATATTCTGTCTATTTTTTGCCGATACGGCGATAGATTCCGTTTTATTTTCTGGGATTCTACACTTATTCTGTGATTTCTATAATCTTTCGACGTCTTTCAGTTTACAAAAGCATTGTTATGATACCAATATTGGCAAGAACAGCCATATATCCATGCAATAAGAGATAAAGTTCCAGAGCCAAGCCTCGAATATTGCATGTCGATGCGTTCTGTTCTATTCCATACATAATGTTTCGCGAAATAGCTAAAACGTTGAGTAATTGATGGTAAATGAGCTACCTACCCTCTGTTGATTTCCGCTTCGGCGTGCTTCAAAGGTGATTTTTAAATTTTGATCTATGTAAACTCCGTGGCTGAACGGGGGAGGGGGGGTGCAACCTCCGGAAACCTCCCTCCAGATCCGCCGCTGTAATATCTGTATTATTTGTGTTTCAGACTTTAAAGGACCATGCAGACTATCAAGTGTGTAGTCGTTGGTGACGGCGCCGTAGGAAAAACCTGTCTACTTATATCATACACGACAAACAAATTTCCATCAGAATATGTACCGACGGTAAGTCACTTTTCAGTCTAACATATTAAAACCAGTAGCTGATTTCATCAAAATTGCTAAGTATACTTTGACGGAGTAATCATTTATTTTTCCGAAATGCATTATTTCATATAGAACTAACGACTGGATATATTGATGATTAAAAGTATGCAGAACTATTATACTGAATTTATTACATTATCACAGCCAAAAAATTTTCAAACACAAAAACATGTTTGGCAACTGATTTAGTACACAAAACTAACATATACTGCTTAAATAGATACATCTCAAGTCTTGAGATTTACATCTTAATCGCAATGTGAAGACAACAAAAACTTGTTTTGTGTACCACTCAGTGCAAAATGTCAATATTGACAATTTCATTTCCGTAACCCAACGGCTTCGGCTCGGACGTGAGTCGATAAACTCCGGCTATCGGAATTCATCGGCCGCGAAACGGGGAGTTGAGGAGTTGACTGGAGCGTCTATCGGAAAATCGACCAGGCTTTGAAACACGCACCTGCTGTTTGTTTATCAACACATATTGATATTTTCATCGACTACAAACTCATTTTTGTACCAAAATGAATGCAAACAGTTGCAAAGTGTGTGTAAATAGAAACCTGTTGGATTTATGTGTGGGAAAACCCAATAGGAGGCCAAATTCGGCAACTTGAGCCGTATAGGGGCTTTAAATTGAAAATTTCTCTCTCAAAGTATACTTTGCTAGATAATTTTACTTTGCAATGTTGGTGAAATAGGCTACTGGCATACAGAACGCATAACATTTAATGATCAGATTTTCTTTATAAATGCAAATTAGGCAAACATGTCTTGAATGCAAACTTCAAACTTATCTTGGAGTCCTCATACATGTATGTCTGAATGCAGTGGAATGTCTCTAAACCAGTAGCCGATTTTACCAAAATTGCAAAGTATTATAAATACTTTATCTTGCTATAATTTTTAATTTAAGGATGAATATATAAATTTTGTTATACTGAATTTATTACTTTATCACAGCCATTTTGGCTGTGATAATGTAATAAATTCAGTATAATAATTCTGCATACTTTTAATCATCAAATATATGCAGTTGTTAGTTCTATATGAAATACTTCATTTCGTGAAAATAAATGATTACCCCCTCATATTAAGCTTTGCTGGATAAGACGTGTGCTTAGTAATTTTGATGAAATCGGCTCCAGGTAGCTAGGAAGTATCCAGGGGCACGTTTCACTAAACTTCGTACAACTAAAATGTTCGTAAGTGCAAAATTATGATAGTCTGTAAATTTCACATGAACAATGTTTTCTTGTAAACAAGTATTGTATACCCGAGTACAGAATGGATGTTCCATTTCAATATTTGTAGGATATACCCGAGTACAGAATGGATTTTCCATTTCAATATTATGATATGCCTGAGTACAGAATGGATTTTCCATTTCAATTTTATGATATGCCTGAGTACAGAATGTACTCAGGCATATCACTCAGGCATATCATAATATTGAAATAGAATGTTATCTTGTCGTTTCTCTACCCCAGGGATAATGTAAATAGAGAACTAGAGATGCCAAAATGTTCGATCATCTATGTTTAATGTGTGGACTCGTATGGATAACTGGTGACCTGGTAGTACGACAGTCTGGTACGAACCCTCGTACAAAGTACGAAGGAAGAAACACTCTGAAATAACAAGGGTTACCATGATTACTTATTAGCATGACTAATATATACCTAACGATGGTATGGACACACAACTTGACTGGCAAGTTGTGGGTCCATGAGAATCGTCTCCTTAAACAATCACTATGTACCGTACTACCAGTCACGTCCGGAATTAACACACATAGTACATAACATGTATATAACAACAAATGAGTAACAATTAAAACATGATAGCCTGAATGATGTGTTGGGTGGTTGACAAGCGATATTTGATGGACAGTATTCTAGTGGTCATCAGCAATGAACATAGATATCTAGGTACAGATGGAATAACGTATTATCTACATGTAGTCATACATGGATTGCTTGTACCCGTGTTAACACACCAACATGGTCTGACGTTTGCAACCTATAGAGACTGGGTAGAACCAGTTCAACACCTGACATCCTTGCATATTACCTAACTGATCCACTGGGTAGAACCAGTTCAGCCTCTCGACAACATTGCGTCTGTCCTGACGGATCCACTGGGTAGAACCAGTCCAGCATATGTGCCCTGAGTACCCACAATTGCAGAGACATGTACACAAACATTTAGACGAGACATGTACACAAACATTTAGACGAGACATGTACATAAACATTTAGACACCTACCAGAGGGATGGTTCTGGGTGTTCAGACACGCCACTATCACTCGCTGTCACTCGATATCGTTCTCGCGGTGAATGTCAGTAGAACAACTGTAAGGGATGAGAATGCATTCGAGTGAAACATGCAATAATCCTGTGAAGTTAATGTGCGAGATGCTAAATTCAAATAACCCGCCATTTTAGGAAAAATCGCGCACCACAAACACAGTCTTGGGAATGCAACTTAACAGACAAATTAGAGCGACCTTACAACTTACATGATTACTATCGCCTGTCAAACTATAAAATCTGTCATCAGCTGTTTGAAAGATGTCTTCATTGATTTCTGCCTAAACAATGCTCACTACCAAACAATACCCAGAATGCAACAGTATCACTTCCTAAAGTACTAAAACTAGCACTCATGGTCAAAGGGCAATAACTCTACCGACACATAAATCAGAAGGTAACGCAAAGTACTGAAAGTCCTGAATAATGGTCCGGTTACACACTCCCCTAGCCTGATAAATGATGTCCCGTCATTCACCCTCTTAGAAAAGAATCATGTCCGAATAAAAATATTAACCAAACTCGAATCATATCGAAAAATAATCTAGTTCGGTACTGTCAGTATCGCTTCACTCCCCCTGACCTGAGAAAAAATGTACGTCCCGCACATTTTACTGTACTATCTCTCTCACTATCCACAATACATGCTGCATCCTCTGGAACAACCTATCCAAGTAATCAAATGTGTTACTGTCGCATCTATCGCTATCGGTGAATCGCTAACATCACCAACCTGATCAACCTAATAGAGAAGAAATGCATGAAATCAACAGCTGTGTGGGCACTTCTTCTAATGTCTAAAAATATTAAAAAAATATGAATTACTGCATCATCTGTCTCTGTCGGTGAATCGCCAACACCACCAACCTGATCGACCTAATAGACAAGAAATGCATGAAATTGACAGCAGTCTGATCACTTCTTGTAATATCTAAAATATAAAAACACCTATTAGCATACTTACCCATCCATTATGCTCTTGATCATCTTATGAGCTATTTCCGAATCAACTTGACTTAACAAGCCGGAACTCATAAGCTTTTCTGGAGCATGTAACTTACTGTCCAATGGTCTGGGCACCTGCACAATCTGATCTGGTTCATCTGGTAAGAATCAAACCAGACGGGTTCTTTACGGACCCTCTCGGATTTCCTTGTCGGCGGCGGTCTAGGTGGGGGTCTCGGTTGATCTCTGATCTCCGTCTGATCTTCGGTTCTGTCTTGCGTCTTCGTCTCTGTATTGTCTTCATCGACTTTATCATCAGTGAGGTTTCTGGTCTGGTCTGTCTCTACCGTTTCTGATTCCTGGCCTACATTCTTTACTGCTTTTTCCTCAGTAAGGTCATTTGTGACGCTCTCATCTACAAATATCTCTGTCTGAGAATGTTGTACACCTTCAACTTCTACTGTAACTATCTCTGCCACCTCTTCTATCTCTGCTTCTGCGAAACCATGGGCGTCCCCATAGACATATGTACTTGGTACATACTCATTTTCTGCTTCCATGTCAGACCATTCGGAGTCTGTCTCCTCTTCTATCACGTTATCTCTCTTTAAAGGTTCTACAGGGGTATTGCCTTTATCCTTGGATGCATCCTTCTGTTATTCTTCATCTTGTTGGACCGACTGATTCAAGGATTGTCTTCTTCTTGGTATCGGTCGATGCTCAACAGTCATGTTTTCAACTTCGTTACCGGTATCATCTAGCTCTACTGGCAATAGATGATTTCTATGTAGCGTCTTTTCCACACCTTTCGATGACTTAACCTTGAACACCGGTATATCAGGTCTTGGTTGCTCCATGACTCTGTATATATCTTGCTCAAACTTGTCAGCGATCTTGTGCTTGCCTTCGTACGACAGATTTTTACCAGAACTTTGTCCCCAACTGAGATCTCTGAAGCTTTCGCTTTCTTGTCATATTGTCCTTTCTGTTTTCTTTGAGATTCCTCTGTATGGTTCTTCACTATTTGCTGAGTGGTCGCCATTCTATCTTTCAGATCATCGATGTAATCTCTGGTCGTCTTTGGAGTTCGCGTTTCCACCAAAGCGGAATCAAATACAGAGTCAATGGGTAACTTGGGTTTTCTGCCGAACATCAATTCGAATGGTGATACTTTTGTAGTTTCGTGGGCCGTGCAATTACATGCATAAACCATTGATGGCAAGTACTTCTTCCAGTCAAGTTTCTGTGAGTTTTCCAATGTACCTAACATGTTGAGTAGGGTTCTATGTACAGTTCCGTTTGCCCATTCCCCATTGGATGGTAGGCCGTAGTTCTTGTCTTTGTGATTCCTGATATCTGGCAGAGTTCCTTAATAATTCCTGATTCAAAATTTGCTCCTTGGTCGCTATGTAGTTTTGTAGGTATACCGTAATTGAGGATGAAATTGTTGTATATGACTTCAGCGGTTGTTCTAGCTGTTTGGTTTTTCGTTGGTATCGCGAGCGCATACTTTGTAAAATGATCCGTAATCACGAGTACATTTCCAAATCCTCCTTTTGAAGTTTCCAATGTGAGATAGTCTACACAAACAAGTTCAAGCGGATACGTAGTTTCAATGTTAACGAGTTGTGTCCGAATGTTGGTGGAGGTCTTCCTTCTTAAACAGCGATCACATGTCGAAATCCACCTATCTACGTCCGCAGTCATCCCAGGCCAAAAGAAACGTTCACGTAACAATGACAGTGTTCTATCTCGACCATGATGACCAATGTCATCATGGAGTCCTTCTAGTACCCTTCTCCGGTAACAGTCCGGTAACACTAACTGGTTAACGAGTTCATCTCTGTTCTTCACCTCTCTATACAGAACTCCGCGGATGACTTTCAAGCTTGAAAAGTTTTTCCGCATGTTGTTGTCGTCTCTTGTTCTCAATGTATGGTTAGGTATACGTCGATCTATAACCGCAAGTATCCAATTCCCAATGACCGGATCCTCTCTTTGGCTTCGTCTTATCTCTGCAAGTTCCACTTGTGCCATTGTCTGGCCGGGTGTCTCTGTCGCTTCAATTATGTTTATTCCTGCACATGGTAATATTTGTATGTATGGTCCTGATGTGCAATGGCATATAGCCTTCACAGTCTGATCTTCTATCTTAGCTCTCTCTTCGGTCATCCTTTCATGCGGGTATCTTGACATTCCGTCCGCATCGGTATTCTTAACCCCTGGTCTATATATAATGTCAAAATTGTAGTGACCCAGAGCTGGCGCACAGCGTTGCCCTGTCGCATCAAGTTTTGCGCTTGTAAGTACATAGGTCAACGGATTGTTATCCGTTAGTACTACAAAATGTGTTCCCATCAGATAGTCTGAGAACTTTTCAGTTACTGCCCATTTTAATGAGAGAAACTCAAGTTTATAGGCCGAGTAGTTCTTTTCAGACTTGGAAAGACATCTAGAGGCGTAGGATACTACTCTCTTCTGGTCATCTTGTATGTTATACAATACTGCTCCCAATGCTTTGGTGCTAGCATCGATATGGAGTTCAAAAGGTTCTTGAAAGTTAGGGTACGCAAGTATAGGTTCGGTGGTCAAGTGTTCCTTCAATTTTCTGAATGCGGACTCTTCTTGCTCCGTCCATCTCCATTCTTTTTGTTCTTTCTTCTTATTTCTTCTGCTCGTAGTCGGTGGTAGAAGGTCGGTCAAGGGTTTTGCGATCTTCGAAAAATCCTTAACAAATCGTCTGTAGTACCCTGCGAAGGCGACGAAGGAACGTACTTCATCTGGGTTGGTAGGAGTAGGCCAGTTCTATACCTTTTCTCCCTTGTCAGGGTCCGTCTCAATTCCATGCTCGCTCACTACATGTCCAAGAAACTTCATTCTTTTCTGCATAAAAAAACATTTGTCCGCCGAAAGTTTTAGGTTGCACTCTTGTAGACGTGTTAAAACTAAATCTAAATTTTCAAAATGTTCCTCTGCGTTTTTGCTGAAAATAATTAAATCGTCAAATAAATCACACAAATTTTCATATTGTAGTCCCGAGGCATTCCTCCATTAAGCGCTGGTATGTCGCAGGACTATTTGCCAGACCAAACGGCATCTTGGAATACTCAAAAAATCCAAGCGGACCTACTGTGAATGCACTCCTCTCCTTGTGCTCCTCTTCTAATTCTACCTGATGGTAACCACTGTTCATGTCAATCGATATCGTTCTCGCGGTGAATGTCAGTAGAACAACTGTAAGGGATGAGAATGCATTCGAGTGAAACATGCAATAATCCTGTGAAGTTAATGTGCGAGATGCTAAATTCAAATAACCCGCCATTTTAGGAAAAATCGCGCACCGCAAACACAGTCTTCGGAATGCAACTTAACAGACAAATTAGAGCGACCTTACAACTTACATGATTACTATCGCCTGTCAAACTATAAAATCTGTCATCAGCTGTTTGAAAGATGTCTTCATTGATTTCTGCCTAAACAATGCTCACTACCAAACAATACCCAGAATGCAACAGTATCACTTCCTAAAGTACTAAAACTAGCACTCATGGTCAAAGGGCAATAACTCTACCGACACATAAATCAGAAGGTAACGCAAAGTACTGAAAGTCCTGAATAATGGTCCGGTTACACACTCCCCTAGCCTGATAAATGACGTCCCGTCATTCACCCTCTTAGAAAAGAATCATGTCCGAATAAAAATATTAACCAAACTCGAATCATATCGAAAAATAATCTAGTACGGTACTGTCAGTATCGCTTCACTCCCCCTGACCTGAGAAAAAATGTACGTCCCGCACATTTTACTGTACTATCTCTCTCACTATCCACAATACATGCTGCATCCTCTGGAACAACCTATCCAAGTAATCAAATGTGTTACTGTCGCATCTATCGCTATCGGTGAATCGCTAACATCACCAACCTGATCAACCTAATAGAGAAGAAATGCATGAAATCAACAGCTGTGTGGGCATTCTTCTAATATCTAAAAATATTAAAAAAATATGAATTACTGCATCATCTGTCTCTGTCGGTGAATCGCCAACACCACCAACCTGATCGACCTAATAGACAAGAAATGCATGAAATTGACAGCAGTCTGATCACTTCTTGTAATATCTAAAATATAAAAACACCTATTAGCATACTTACCTATCCATTATGCTCTTGATCATCTTATGAGCTATTTCCGAATCAACTTGACTTAACAAGCCGGAACTCATAAGCTTTTCTAGAGCATGTAACTTACTGTCCAATGGTCTGGGCACCTGCACCATCTGGTTCATCTGGTAAGAATCAAACCAGACGGGTTCTTTACGGACCCTCTCGGATTTCCTTGTCGGCGGCGGTCTAGGTGGGGGTCTCGGTTGATCTCTGATCTCCGTCTGATCTTCGGTTCTGTCTTGCGTCTTCGTCTCTGTATTGTCTTCATCGACTTTATCATCAGTGAGGTTTCTGGTCTGGTCTGTCTCTACCGTTTCTGATTCCTGGCCTACATTCTTTACTGCTTTTTCCTCAGTAAGCTCATTTGTGACGCTCTCATCTACAAATATCTCTGTCTGAGAATGTTGTACACCTTCAACTTCTACTGTAACTATCTCTGCCACCTCTTCTATCTCTGCTTCTGCGAAACCATGGGCGTCCCCATAGACATATGTACTTGGTACATACTCATTTTCTGCTTCCATGTCAGACCATTCGGAGTCTGTCTCCTCTTCTATCACGTTATCTCTCTTTAAAGGTTCTACAGGGGTATTGCCTTTATCCTTGGATGCATCCTTCTGTTATTCTTCATCTTGTTGGACCGACTGATTCAAGGATTGTCGTCTTCTTGGTATCGGTCGATGCTCAACAGTCATGTTTTCAACTTCGTCACCGGTATCATCTAGCTCTACTGGCAATAGATGATTTCTATGTAGCGTCTTTTCCACACCTTTCGATGACTTAACCTTGAACACCGGTATATCAGGTCTTGGTTGCTCCATGACTCTGTATATATCTTGCTCAAACTTGTCAGCGATCTTGTGCTTGCCTTCGTACGACAGGATTTTTACCAGAACTTTGTCCCCAACTGAGATCTCTGAAGCTTTCGCTTTCTTGTCATATTGTCCTTTCTGTTTTCTTTGAGATTCCTCTGTATGGTTCTTCACTATTTGCTGAGTGGTCGCCATTCTATCTTTCAGATCATCGATGTAATCTCTGGTCGTCTTTGGAGTTCGCGTTTCCACCAAAGCGGAATCAAATACAGAGTCAATGGGTAACTTGGGTTTTCTGCCGAACATCAATTCGAATGGTGATACTTTTGTAGTTTCGTGGGCCGTGCAATTATATGCATAAACCATTGATGGCAAGTACTTCTTCCAGTCAAGTTTCTGTGAGTTTTCCAATGTACCTAACATGTTGAGTAGGGTTCTATTGTACAGTTCCGTTTGCCCATTCCCCATTGGATGGTAGGCCGTAGTTCTTGTCTTTGTGATTCCTGATATCTGGCAGAGTTCCTTAATAATTCCTGATTCAAAATTTGCTCCTTGGTCGCTATGTAGTTTTGTAGGTATACCGTAATTGAGGATGAAATTGTTGTATATGACTTCAGCGGTTGTTCTAGCTGTTTGGTTTTTCGTTGGTATCGCGAGCGCATACTTTGTAAAATGATCCGTAATCACGAGTACATTTCCAAATCCTCCTTTTGAAGTTTCCAATGTGAGATAGTCTACACAAACAAGTTCAAGCGGATACGTAGTTTCAATGTTAACGAGTTGTGTCCGAATGTTGGTGGAGGTCTTCCTTCTTAAACAGCGATCACATGTCGAAATCCACCTATCTACGTCCGCAGTCATCCCAGGCCAAAAGAAACGTTCACGTAACAATGACAGTGTTCTATCTCGACCATGATGACCAATGTCATCATGGAGTCCTTCTAGTACCCTTCTCCGGTAACAGTCCGGTAACACTAACTGGTTAACGAGTTCATCTCTGTTCTTCACCTCTCTATACAGAACTCCGCGGATGACTTTCAAGCTTGAAAAGTTTTTCCGCATGTTGTTGTCGTCTCTTGTTCTCAATGTATGGTTAGGTATACGTCGATCTATAACCGCAAGTATCCCAATTCCCAATGACCGGATCCTCTCTTTGGCTTCGTCTTATCTCTGCAAGTTCCACTTGTGCCATTGTCTGGCCGGTGTCTCTGTCGCTTCAATTATGTTTATTCCTGCACATGGTAATATTTGTATGTATGGTCCTGATGTGCAATGGCATATAGCCTTCACAGTCTGATCTTCTATCTTAGCTCTCTCTTCGGTCATCCTTTCATGCGGGAATCTTGACATTCCGTCCGCATCGGTATTCTTAACCCCTGGTCTATATATAATGTCAAAATTGTAGTGACCCAGAGCTGGCGCACAGCGTTGCCCTGTCGCATCAAGTTTTGCGCTTGTAAGTACATAGGTCAACGGATTGTTATCCGTTAGTACTACAAAATGTGTTCCCATCAGATAGTCTGAGAACTTTTCAGTTACTGCCCATTTTAATGAGAGAAACTCAAGTTTATAGGCCGAGTAGTTCTTTTCAGACTTGGAAAGACATCTAGAGGCGTAGGATACTACTCTCTTCTGGTCATCTTGTATGTTTATACAATACTGCTCCCAATGCTTTGGTGCTAGCATCGATATGGAGTTCAAAAGGTTCTTGAAAGTTAGGGTACGCAAGTATAGGTTCGGTGGTCAAGTGTTCCTTCAATTTTCTGAATGCGGACTCTTCTTGCTCCGTCCATCTCCATCTTTTTGTTCTTTCTTCTTATTTCTTCTGCTCGTAGTCGGTGGTAGAAGGTCGGTCAAGGGTTTTGCGATCTTCGAAAAATCCTTAACAAATCGTCTGTAGTACCCTGCGAAGGCGACGAAGGAACGTACTTCATCTGGGTTGGTAGGAGTAGGCCAGTTCTATACCTTTTCTCCCTTGTCAGCGTCCGTCTCAATTCCATGCTCGCTCACTACATGTCCAAGAAACTTCATTCTTTTCTGCATAAAAAAACATTTGTCCGCCGAAAGTTTTAGGTTGCACTCTTGTAGACGTGTTAAAACTAAATCTAAATTTTCAAAATGTTCCTCTGCGTTTTTGCTGAAAATAATTAAATCGTCAAATAAATCACACAAATTTTCATATTGTAGTCCCCGAGGCATTCCTCCATTAAGCGCTGGTATGTCGCAGGACTATTTGCCAGACCAAACGGCATCTTGGAATACTCAAAAAATCCAAGCGGACCTACTGTGAATGCACTCCTCTCCTTGTGCTCCTCTTCTAATTCTACCTGATGGTAACCACTGTTCATGTCAATCGATATCGTTCTCGCGGTGAATGTCAGTAGAACAACTGTAAGGGATGATAATGCATTCGAGTGAAACATGCAATAATCCTGTGAAGTTAATGTGCGAGATGCTAAATTCAAATAACCCGCCATTTTAGGAAAAATCGCGCACCGCAAACACAGTCTTCGGAATGCAACTTAACAGACAAATTAGAGCGACCTTACAACTTACATGATTACTATCGCCTGTCAAACTATAAAATCTGTCATCAGCTGTTTGAAAGATGTCTTCATTGATTTCTGCCTAAACAATGCTCACTACCAAACAATACCCAGAATGCAACAGTATCACTTCCTAAAGTACTAAAACTAGCACTCATGGTCAAAGGGCAATAACTCTACCGACACATAAATCAGAAGGTAACGCAAAAGTACTGAAAGTCCTGAATAATGGTCCGGTTACACACTCCCCTAGCCTGATAAATGACGTCCCGTCATTCACCCTCTTAGAAAAGAATCATGTCCGAATAAAAATATTAACCAAACTCGAATCATATCGAAAAATAATCTAGTACGGTACTGTCAGTATCGCTTCACTCCCCCTGACCTGAGAAAAAATGTACGTCCCGCACATTTTACTGTACTATCTCTCTCACTATCCACAATACATGCTGCATCCTCTGGAACAACCTATCCAAGTAATCAAATGTGTTACTGTCGCATCTATCGCTATCGGTGAATCGCTAACATCACCAACCTGATCAACCTAATAGAGAAGAAATGCATGAAATCAACAGCTGTGTGGGCACTTCTTCTAATATCTAAAAATATTAAAAAAATATGAATTACTGCATCATCTGTCTCTGTCGGTGAATCGCCAACACCACCAACCTGATCGACCTAATAGACAAGAAATGCATGAAATTGACAGCAGTCTGATCACTTCTTGTAATATCTAAAATATAAAAACACCTATTAGCATACTTACCCATCCATTATGCTCTTGATCATCTTATGAGCTATTTCCGAATCAACTTGACTTAACAAGCCGGAACTCATAAGCTTTTCTAGAGCATGTAACTTACTGTCCAATGGTCTGGGCACCTGCACCATCTGGTTCATCTGGTAAGAATCAAACCAGACGGGTTCTTTACGGACCCTCTCGGATTTCCTTGTCGGCGGCGGTCTAGGTGGGGGTCTCGGTTGATCTCTGATCTCCGTCTGATCTTCGGTTCTGTCTTGTGTCTTCGTCTCTGTATTGTCTTCTCGACTTTATCATCAGTGAGGTTTCTGGTCTGGTCTGTCTCTACCGTTTCTGATTCCTGGCCTACATTCTTTACTGCTTTTTCCTCAGTAAGCTCATTTGTGACGCTCTCATCTACAAATATCTCTGTCTGAGAATGTTGTACACCTTCAACTTCTACTGTAACTATCTCTGCCACCTCTTCTATCTCTGCTTCTGCGAAACCATGGCGTCCCCATAGACATATGTACTTGGTACATACTCATTTTCTGCTTCCATGTCAGACCATTCGGAGTCTGTCTCCTCTTCTATCACGTTATCTCTCTTTAAAGGTTTCTACAGGGGTATTGCCTTTATCCTTGGATGCATCCTTATGTTATTCTTCATCTTGTTGGACCGACTGATTCAAGGATTGTCGTCTTCTTGGTATCGGTCGATGCTCAACAGTCATGTTTTCAACTTCGTCACCGGTATCATCTAGCTCTACTGGCAATATATGATTTCTATGTAGCGTCTTTTCCACACCTTTCGATGACTTAACCTTGAACACCGGTATATCAGGTCTTGGTTGCTCCATGACTCTGTATATCTTGCTCAAACTTGTCAGCGACTTGTGCTTGCCTTCGTACGACAGGATTTTTACCAGAACTTTGTCCCCAACTGAGATCTCTGAAGCTTTCGCTTTCTTGTCATATTGTCCTTTCTGTTTTCTTTGAGATTCCTCTGTATGGTTCTTCACTATTTGCTGAGTGGTCGCCATTCTATCTTTCAGATCATCGATGTAATCTCTGGTCGTCTTTGGAGTTCGCGTTTCCACCAAAGCGGAATCAAATACAGAGTCAATGGGTAACTTGGGTTTTCTGCCGAACATCAATTCGAATGGTGATACTTTTGTAGTTTCGTGGGCCGTGCAATTATATGCATAAACCATTGATGGCAAGTACTTCTTCCAGTCAAGTTTCTGTGAGTTTTCCAATGTACCTAACATGTTGAGTAGGGTTCTATTGTACCTTTCCGTTTGCCCATTCCCCATTGGATGGTAGGCCGTAGTTCCTGTCTTTGTGATTCCTGATATCTGGCAGAGTTCCTTAATAATTCCTGATTCAAAATTTGCTCCTTGGTCGCTATGTAGTTTTGTAGTATACCGTAATTGAGGATGAAATTGTTGTATATGACTTCAGCGGTTGTTCTAGCTGTTTGGTTTTTCGTTGGTATCGCGAGCGCATACTTTGTAAAATGATCCGTAATCACGAGTACATTTCCAAATCCTCCTTTTGAAGTTTCCAATGTGAGATAGTCTACACAAACAAGTTCAAGCGGATACGTAGTTTCAATGTTAACGAGTTGTGTCCGAATATTGGTGGAGGTCTTCCTTCTTAAACAGCGATCACATGTCGAAATCCACCTATCTACGTCCGCAGTCATCCCAGGCCAAAAGAAACGTTCACGTAACAATGACAGTGTTCTATCTCGACCATGATGACCAATGTCATCATGGAGTCCTTCTAGTACCCTTCTCCGGTAACAGTCCGGTAACACTAACTGGTTAACGAGTTCATCTCTGTTCTTCACCTCTCTATACAGAACTCCGCGGATGACTTTCAAGCTTGAAAAGTTTTTCCGCATGTTGTTGTCGTCTCTTGTTCTCAATGATGGTTAGGTATACGTCGATCTATAACCGCAAGTATCCAATTCCCAATGACCGGATCCTCTCTTTGGCTTCGTCTTATCTCTACAAGTTCCACTTGTTCCATTGTCTGGCCGGGTGTCTCTGTCGCTTCAATTATGTTTATTCCTGCACATGGTAATATTTGTATGTATGGTCCTGATGTGCAATGGCATATAGCCTTCACAGTCTGATCTTCTATCTTAGCTCTCTCTTCGGTCATCCTTTCATGCGGGAATCTTGACATTCCGTCCGCATCGGTATTCTTAACCCCTGGTCTATATATAATGTCAAAATTGTAGTGACCCAGAGCTGACGCCCAGCGTTGCCCTGTCGCATCAAGTTTTGCGCTTGTAAGTACATACGTCAACGGATTGTTATCCGTTAGTTCTACAAAATGTGTTCCCATCAGATAGTCTGAGAACTTCTCAGTTACTGCCCATTTTAATGAGAGAAACTCAAGTTTATAGGCCGAGTAGTTCTTTTAATACTTGGAAAGACATCTAGAGGCGTAGGATACTACTCTCTTCTGGTCATCTTGTATGTTATACAATACTGCTCCCAATCCTTTGGTGCTAGCATCGATATGGAGTTCAAAAGGTTCTTGAAAGTCAGGGTACGCAAGTATAGGTTCGGTGGTCAAGTGTTCCTTCAATTTTCTGAATGCGGACTCTTCTTGCTCCGTCCATCTCCATTCTTTTTGTTCTTTCTTCTTATTTCTTCTGCTCGTAGTCGGTGGTAGAAGGTCGGTCAAGGGTTTTGCGATCTTCGAAAAATCCTTAACAAATCGTCTGTAGTACCCTGCGAAGGCGACGAAGGAACGTACTTCATCTGGGTTGGTAGGAGTAGGCCAGTTCTTTACCTTTTCTACCTTGTCAGGGTCCGTCTCAATTCCATGCTCGCTCACTACATGTCCAAGAAACTTCATTCTTTTCTGCATAAAAAAACATTTGTCCGACGAAAGTTTTAGGTTGCACTCTTGTAGACGTGTTAAAACTAAATCTAAATTTTCAAAATGTTCCTCTGCGTTTTTGCTGAAAATAATTAAATCGTCCAAATAAATCATACAAATTTTCATATTGTAGTCCCCGAGGCATTCCTCCATTAAGCGCTGGTATGTCGCAGGACTATTTGCCAGACCAAACGGCATCTTGGAATACTCAAAAAATCCAAGCGGACCTACTGTGAATGCACTCCTCTCCTTGTGCTCCTCTTCTAATTCTACCTGATGGTAACCACTGTTCATGTCAATCACACTGAACACTGATGTTCCCTTTAGCACATCAAACACCTCTTCAATCCTAGGAAGCGCGTATGCATCCTTCACTGACTTCTGGTTTAGAACGCGATAGTCTACACACATTCTCAACTTTCCATTCTTTTTCCGCACCAGCACCACATTCGAACTCCATGGGCTTTTAGATTTCTGTATGACACCACTGGCCAATAGTTGTTCGAGATGTTGTCTCACTTCATCCACCATGTGGGGAGGTATTCTACGGTGCTTTTGCTTAAATGGAGTATCATCGATCAGGTATATCCGGTGTTTAATCAGATCACATTGTCCGATGTCGGTATCGTCTTTGGAAAAGATGTCGCGATGTTTTGTGAGTAGCTCCTTCAGTGTATTGTTCTGTTGATCCGGCAAGTCTGGCTCTATGTGTATTTCGGTAAATATCTTGTCTATTTCTTTGGTCTCTTGGATCTTGTCGAAGACGGTCGTGTCAACTGTTACAGGTTGCATTTCGCACAATACCGACTTTGGTGTCACCGTTACTGCATTAGTTGTCAAATTGGTCACATTCACTACAATGTCTGTCTTCCTACGGTTCTCATAATGTATGACTGACGGGTGGTGTCCATAACGATGGCAATGACGATTCTTCAGACTCTTGTAATATGGCACATGTAGGTTGGTGATCAATCTCTCTATCAGAATATCCGCGTATGTTTTTACTCTCATTGGGTCCTATTGTGATTCTTGACGACTCTGCACTCCTAGCTATCGCAATTCTACATTTGTTGCGTCGCAGCTGTTTTTCTCTAACAGTTATCGCTCGAAAAGCGAGATACCATGGCGTAGTGCGTTGCGCGATCTGCAAAAATCTCTCCCCATGTGTTTCCTTACATTCAGTAACCAGCTCGTTCAGTATGTTCGTACCTAATAACACTGGTGTCTTGGCAGTGTATGAAGTTTCAGGTGTCACCAAGAATATACACGGTGTTGGCTTTGACTGTGGAATTCCCTCCACAGTTATGATCTCCGCCTCAATGTAACCTAAATATGGTAAATTGCTCCCGTCGGCACATTCAATATTTAAAATCCTATCGAGTGGTTTGATTTTGTTGTCAGCAAAGTGATTTTTGTAAAAGTCTTCGGAAATGATACTTATACAACTTCCTGTGTCTAACAGTGCTGTAGTCTTGATGCTGTTGATTTGTATGTTGGCTTCATTGACTTCTCCAACCAATTTGGGACCTCTACTATCCTCTGTTGTGCCCGACTTCGGTCCTGTTACTCGGGAACTTATTCGTTTGGGCAATTTCTAAATATATGACCCTTTTGGTTGCAGTGATAGCATGTTGGCTTCATCATGTTCCTGCCCGTCTGTCTTGATGGTTGATAGCCTCGCCTGCCTCTACTCGAGCTTGGATCTCTGCCATCATCTGCTCCCCGACCTCTAAAATAACCTCTAAATTGTCTTCCTCTGCCTCCTCGATGGTATTGGTCTGTGCCTCTGTAGTAATATCCTGGGTCAAATTGGCTGTTTTTTATTTCCTCCTTTTTCCTCCTCTAGTCTCTATCCTTTTGTTCAATTTCTGAAGAAGTTATTTTTACTTCGCTTAACTCTGACTTCTCTTTATTCTCCGACATTGACCGCGGCACTGCATTTCTGTTTCTGTCCTTTATCAGTTGTCACTAAGTCTGCTTCAATTTTCCTCACTTCGATTTTAAATCTGTCGTAATCTTTGATCGTATCACATTTACTGAATGCAATTTGCTTGACACTTGGTGTTAATCCCTGATAGAAAACTTTTTGTAGAATTTGGTCACTGTTCTTTTTCATTGCACCCAATGCAATAGCTCGCGAGGCTATTTCTTCCAGTCGTGAAGCATAACTTATGACACTTTCTGTCGACTCTTGCTGACAAGCATAAAATTTTCTTAACACTACTTCTTCTGACTCTATGCTCCCAAATGTACTCTCTAACTTATCGATCACCTCGTGAATTCCTACTCCTGTGCCTAGCCTTCTCAAAATGTCACTCGCATTTCCTTTCACTGCTCGCCTAATTCCAAGAAGAATTTGTTCTTCTGAAAATATGCCTCCACATCGAAGCGCATCTACCTCAAATCTGAATGTAGCCCAATTTACTTCGCCTTTACTGTTGTCACCATAAAATGTTGAGATTCGCGGAAAATGATGGCCACTGGCAGTTGTCGGATGCATTTTCGGAGTTACATGTGATGTCGACAAAGATTCTTCTACCATTTCCTTTCCCATATGTTTCATGAAGGAAACCAAATCCTCTGGTGAAGAAATCTTCGGCTTGACTTTCAGTGCATGAAATGCATCTAAAAGCTGCAGATCCTCCTCAGATACTTCCATCTTTAGTACTGAACAACTTTATGTCACAAGTATAAAGTAGCAATGTGTGACTCGGGTCACCACTGTGTATGTTCCACTTCCTCACTAACTGTAGTCAATAGCTCGTGGATGTCACCACCGTATACTAACTTATTCACATATACACTAACTATAGTGTCAATATATCACTGTATTCACTTGATCACTAATTATAGAGTCAATATCTCACTGTTGTCATCACCGTATATTATATTCACCACGTATTCCCTTCTTATAGAGTCAATAACTCACTTTCACCACTGTAGATTATATGTATCACGTAATCACTAAATATATAAAGACATTATCTCACCGTAGTCACCACTGTCTATTAATCACTTATTAAATAACTAAATATAGAGTCAATATCTCACTGTTGTCTCGACTGTGTATTATATTAATCACGTATTCACTAAATATATAGTCACTGTATCACTGTAGTCACCACTGTGTATTCGCGTGTCATAAACTCTGTTTCACGCCGATGGTAGTCCGTAAATTCATTAAATTGTTCAGATTATTCAACCTGTACTTTTACCAAGGCAAGTCTCTTTCAACCGAGTCACCAGGAACTTCTAAGTTCTGTGGAGTTTATTTACTACTGACAAACATATCCCTATACATGTATAACACATTCTTGTGTAGGTTTATCACACCGCGTCATTGATAATCACTCGTTAAATGAATGTCTATTAATCAAATGTCTCAATATATTCCACCACACCATGTACCAGTAGTCGTGCACCTTTATCAATTGTAATCCTACAATATGTACCTCAACTGTACTCAGTGCTGCCTATCACACCTAATCACTTACTTACCAATGGCTCCTCCTCTAACCGTGAAACAAAATCAGCTACCTACATGTAAGTCAATTATACTTTCTATAAACGCAACTTGCCAGTCAAGAAATCACGACTTGGATTTAATACAAGCTAGCGGTTGCATGCAAGTTGTGCTCATCAAAGGCTTCCAGTCAAGCGTAATTAACAAAATCAAAAGAAAAATAAACAGACTAAGTGATGGACGCCCTACCAAACTAGGTCACACACTGCCCATCAAAATGAATTATCAGGTGTCCCAAACTATAGGGTGTGTACGGTACTTCAACCGTAATTCAATGACTTACCTGTACCTCCTATGGTCAAGTAATATTTTGAGAATGATCAAATTACGCACCTTAATACCTTATACGATCAAGTACTATTTTGAGAATGATCAAATTACACACCTTACCACAAGTAATTTCTGGAACAAACACAAATGATACCAAAACATAGGGGATCATGTATATACAGTAATAGATGCATGCACTGTCCCCTACACACTGGAACCGCTGACACCTGAACACCAATATACACAACTCAGTGTAATTCCGCTAAATATTCCTGAACCTAAATAAATAAGAATGTTAACCGAACACTATGCACTGAAATAGAAGACGCATCATAGGTGGAAACTAACGAATGTCTGAGAGTAATTGTATAGCAATGAATCAAATCTTATAATCATAAACAGAATGAAAACTGTACCACAATATAATTAAATTCACAATTAAATTCTTCAATTAATAATTTATCCAAGTTAAATTTAAATTTGCTTAACTCGAAAATTCAAAATAAATAAGTATTTATGTCCCAAATAATACGGTAATTAATTTTTCTCTTCAAATTACGGAAAACACCATGTCTGGTAATAAATTTGCTGTACTCGAAAATTCAAAATAAAGAAGTATTTATGTCCCAAATAATACGGTAGTTACGGTAATTAATTGTCCTCTTCAAATTACGGAAAACACAATGTCTGGTAATAAGTTTCCACTATGAACTGTCGGTATCTGAAAAATAAGTTAATTTGTAATACAATATTCTACAATTAATTTTCCTGCAAAAAAAAACGCAACTGACATTTTTCTCAGGTCACATTTACAACATGACGGTTGCCCCTGACGACCAATAAATCCCCAATTCAATAGCAATGAACGCAAATTGATCACGCTGTACCCTACACACTTAAATGAATCTCAATTATCAACTCGACACTACGTGGAACAGTGTAGCCCCAACTGCAACAGGGGTTATGGAATTCCCAGCCCAAAGGTCAAGGTCACTTTCAAGGTCCCAAGTCAACTGGACAAACAACATACCCAAGGTCATTGGCCGGAATGAAATTCAAATAATCAATTTTAACCAAAATCAATCATGACTTTTGACATCGAAACAAATTGACAAATCCAGGTAAACTCGCCGTGGACAAAGCAATGAGAAAAAAACAACAAGTAAACAGCATAAACCATGTACACCGCTCAAGACACAAAGTATCAAAAAAAATGTATCAACCACAATTACACCTGACTAATACGGAAATCTAAATCTGCATTGGACGTGTAACTAGGTATTTATTCCCAAAATGGCGGTTTTTACGTGAACTATTAGTTGTTTTTTTTTAGGAGTTAAGTATGAGTTTGAGCATGCTTAAACATGTTATGTGCACCAGCCACCATGATGGCCATCGCGTATGATTAGTTAGCATGCAAGTGAGTGTCTTTCACTCCGACTTACAATTTGTAGCTCCATGTACATGAAATCACTGGTATTTGCAAATTGATTACAGTAGCAACCATAAATGACAGTATAACCAAACTAATTATTGGTAACATTAAATTTTGAATAACTGTAATTATTTTGCAGTACGCAGATACAGACACACAAAGTTCGTACTCACCACCCTTGCGACAGATCTTTCTTACTTTACTTGGGGACTGATGTACGTGACTGATGTACTGATCACTATCGAGTCTCTGACCACTAGAACACACTTACACGGTCCTACACTCATATTATACCGTCACTAAACGTATATGGTATCACTGTTTTGTTAAATAATTCAAGATGGCGCTGTCCTACTATTACACCGTCACTAAATGTATATTCCTATCACTCTTTGGTGGAATAATGGCACTGTCCTTTCCTGTCGTTTCTCTACCCCAGGGATAATGTAAATAGAGAACTAGAGATGCCAAAATGTTCGATCATCTATGTTTAATGTGTGGACTCGTATGGATAACTGGTGACCTGGTAGTACGGCAGTCTGGTACGAACCCTCGTACAAAGTACGAAGGAAGAAACACTCTGAAATAACAAGGGTTACCATGATTACTTATTAGCATGACTAATATATACCTAACGATGGTATGGACACACAACTTGACTGGCAAGTTGTGGGTCCATGAGAATCGTCTCCTTAAACAATCACTATGTACCGTACTACCAGTTACGTCCGGATTTTAACACACATTGTACATAACATGTATATAACAACAAATGAGTAACAATTAAAACATGATAGCCTGAATGATTTGTTGGGTGGTTGACAAGCGATATTTGATGGACAGTATTCTAGTGGTCATCAGCAATGAACATAGATATCTAGGTACAGATGGAATAACGTATTATCTACATGTAGTCACACATGGATTGCTTGTACCCGTGTTAACACACCAACATGGTCTGACGTTTGCAACCTATAGAGACTGGGTAGAACCAGTTCAACACCTGACATCCTTGCATATTACCTAACTGATCCACTGGGTAGAACCAGTTCAACAACTCGACAACATTGCGTCTAACTGGGTAGAACCAGTCCAGCATATGTGCCCTGAGTACCCACAATTGCAGAGACATGTACACAAACATTTAGACGAGACATGTACACAAACATTTAGACGAGACATGTACACAAACATTTAGACACCTACCAGAGGGATGGTTCTGGGTGTTGAGACACGCCACTATCACTCGCTGTCACTCGATATCGTTCTCGCGGTGAATGTCAGTAGAACAACTGTAAGGGATGAGAATGCATTCGAGTGAAACATGCAATAATCCTGTGAAGTTAATGTGCGAGATGCTAAATTCAAATAACCCGCCATTTTGGGAAAAATCGCGCACCGCAAACACAATCTTGGGAATGCAACTTAACAGACAAATTAGAGCGACCTTGTCAATCTCACCCAATGCAGAATCGATTCCAATACAAACTTGATAAAATGGCACAATACAAACAACTTACATGATTACTATCGCCTATCAAACTATAAAATCTGTCATCAGCTGTTTGAAAGATGTCTTCATTGATTTCTGCCTAAACAATGCTCACTACCAAACAATACCCAGAATGCAACAGTATCACTTCCTAAACTACTAAGGGGGCAGTGACCAGTTAATTTAAAATTATCAATTTCACGCCCTCGGACTGTATGCATTTAATTCAATATTCCAAATAAGTGGGCAGACAGCAATATGAGTTCGACATTTGTGACCTAGACACATTAGAAGCTTTTACATAAACACAAATATGCTGCTGTATTAGTGCTCCTTACCTATGCAGGAATGTGAAATATCTTGGTGCAGCCTCTTTAAAATTGTCCAATTCTGAGGTAAAATATTCACTTTAAAACCATGCCGTGCCACGCTACTTGCGGAACTACAGATTGAATGTTGTATGTGTTCTCAATCATCATCCAGAGGCAAATGCACTATCATGGTGCAAACCAGTTCCCATCCATGAGTTTTCTCTCAAATAAATTCTTGTTTGAAACTCCCAGAAAAATCTGTTGTTTTCATTAGTTTTTGTCACAACATACCCTCAATTCGTATTTGGCCATTTCTGATCAATGGGAACAGGTCAGATGGCCCTGGAATGAGCATTCATCAATTAATACGATGTAAAATCTGAATAAAATACAAAATCAACTACAAAAAATTCATTAAACAATTAAAATGAATTTTAATCAGCAGAAAGTGTAATATTTATAAATTTCAACACCGGTGCCATTATACGAAACTAGCGTCTAACTGGTCACTGCTACCTTAAGGATGGGGACCACTTTTTTTCACTGCACATTTTCTGTCATTTGCTAGTAGGGTGGTCAATTCCAAACAGAATAAACCTAATATTAAATGTATATTGTGTAGAAGTGCCCGTCACAAATTAATTTTAAGGGTGGTGGTACAGCTTCGGAAAGTGGTCAAATTTGTGTCGAAACATCATTTTGCTACAACAGTGTTACTGCTGATGTGTTGCTATGTAAGGAGGCGCAAACTATACGAGCACTTCATTAAACTGCTTAGCAAGCACTACAGCTGCTTCACATGTATTAGCAAGATATGTATGTGACCTTGAACCAGTAAAAACTGTGCATATTTTCGAGAAATTATCGGCAGATTTGAACATTTTCATTATGTCACCGACATACAAATTCTTTCAAGGGCCCTCAGTAGGTTCAAGACCCTACTAAGAGATACAAAATACACCTAGTAGCACAGTACTTGGTGTTTATTGCTCGTCAATAAACTTAAAAACTGTAAAATAATAGCTATCGGACAATAGCAGAGCTCTACCATTTCACACCCACTGCTGCGACAAGGCCACATTCACAGAGTGCACATTTAATGTAAAAGGATGGAGTAAATCGAGCATAGAAAGTAGGTCAATGTCAGTTCAAGGTCACATGTACATTGGCTTCATATGAGTACCACAAATCGATGAAGTAGCACAAGCATGGTCGGCTTAGTGGCTGTATTTGGTGCGAAACGGACCGAAATACGTAAAATGATCCGTCAAACTAGCAGAAAATGTAGGTCAAGGTCGAATGAAGGTCACCCGAGAGATAATGGTTTAAGGTGGATCACAGCAGGGCAATGTCATTCAAGGCTTTCAGAGTCTAATAGGGAGGGTAGCTGGTCAGAAAAATGGAAAAAGTAACTCTGAAACAAGTGTGCAGGCATACAGGTCACTGTTTACGACACCGCGGGCCAACTAGTTTCAGCCCAATGTGAAAATACACTAACCGAGATGCCATTTCTTGTTCTTCTACTGGTCTGGTTATTCTTGCCAGATGGCTACCATCCAGGTACAGGCTAGCAGCAGCTTAAATGGAATAAGTGACACATACAGCCGAGTCAGGTAAACTAGAGACATTCATTGAAAGATGCGGTCCTAACTGTGCGGACTAAGGCAGTCAATCTACACAAAATAGACATTTCTGTTATTAAGTAGATCTACATTTAACACAAATTCAGAGAAATGTCCTTCAACTACACTTTCCATGCTAATCGTTGTGCAACACAGTCAAATCCGTCCAGAAAATCATGAAGATATCAAACATCAGAATTTCACCATTTAGTTGTTGTATTTTCAGCTTGAGTGGCTTCCCTGCTAAAATGGCTCAAAACATTCATCAGACACATGTCAGCTGTCCTGAAATGGTATTTTCAATGTTGATAAATGTTTACGTCAACATTGAAATGTAACAAATGACAGAAATGGCAAATTTAGGAAATCATGTTTTGACTTAAGGGGGCAGTGACCAGTTAATTTAAAATTATCAATTTCACGCCCTCGGACAGTATGCATTTAATTCAATATTCCAAATAAGTGGGCAGACAGCAATATGAGTTCGACATTTGTGACCTAGATACACTAGAAGCTTTTACATAAACACAAATATGCTGCTGTATTAGTGCTCCTTACCTATGCAGGAATGTGAAAGTATCTTGGTGCAGCCTCTTTAAAATTGTCCAATTCTGAGGTAAAATATTCACTTTAAAACCATGCCGTGCCACGCTACTTGCGGAACTACAGATGAATGTTGTATGTGTTCTCAATCATCATCCAGAGGCAAATGCACTATCATAGTGCAAACCAGTCCATTCCCATCCAGAGTTTTCACTCAAATAAATTCTTGTTTGAAACTCCCAGAAAAAATCTGTTGTTTTCATTAGTTTTTGTCACAACATACCCTCAATTCGTATTTGGCCATTTCTGATCAATGGAAACAGGTCAGATGGCCCTGGAATGAGCATTCATCAATTAATACGATGTAAAATCTGAATAAAATACAAAATCAACTACCAAAAATTCATTAAACAATTAAAATGAATTTTAATCAGCAGAAAGTGTAATATTTATACCATTATACGAAACTAGGGCTAACTGGTAACTGCTACCTAAAACTAGCACTCATGGTCAAAGGGCAATAACTCTACCGACACATAAATCAGAAGGTAACGCAAAGTACTTAAAGTCCTGAATAATGGTCCGGTTACAAGAAAATCCTGAGATTTTAGAAAAAATGAAATAATCTAGTGGCATGGCGGTTGTAGGTGTTTGACAACTACGACAGACTACGACCGCTGTCTTATCCACAGACAGACGTCTTCCTCGTCTGTTTCTCAGTCGTATCGCCGTCATCGTTCGAAAATGTTAAAGAAAAGGTTAGCAATGAAGCGTTTGAAACTAACAAAAATGAACTCTCGCACAATCAAACAATCTTCCATGTCTGTTTCGCAGTTGTATCACCGTCGTCATTTGAAAGTGAACGTATTACATAATATGTGGCTGGAGAAACGTGGCTTACATGTATTACAACCAGTGTAGATCGAGTGTACACTGGTCACAAATCTCTTAAGCCGGGGCTCCAGATAAGGAATTAGTAATTGAGTATTTTCACTCCATCATTTCTGAAGCAATTGGGTATTTCAAAATTTTAATTGGGTAAAATAAAATCACTCTACTGTGTACACATCAACAGACAGCAATTATTGAAGTAGTTTACTTCGAAATGAAAACATATCTTGGCATTTCATTAGAATTTTCTCCTTGGAGACAATTCTAATGAAATACCAAGATGTGTTTTCATGGAAAATAGGAAAAATATGCTATAATTGTGGTCTGTTTATTGTTTTCTGCAGCATGATAAAGGTACCACAAAATTGGTATTGCTTTTTGATACTCGCTACTTCTGATTTCAATTGGGGTTTTTGGCAATTACGCAGCTTTTCTGGAGCTCTGTAAGCCCTATTTTCCAGTCACAGCCACAACTTAACACTCCCCCATTCAACCAATTTGGGTCACTGCATGTGAATGACCCAACATAACCCACATGTAGCCCACCCGTATAGCGTTATCCCTGTTTGTGTGTCAGTACGTCATCCAAAATTCTTGTCCGGACTGTAACTTTGTCATGAATGGAGAGATTTGGAAATAACTTGGCACAGATAATCACCATGATGAGATGGTGTTTGCGCACTAGACCCAGGTTGGTATCTTAAATGTCAAAGTCACACAAAAAAGTAGTACAAAATAACTTTTCTGAACCGGTTTTTTGTCTCGCCCGCGAAAGCGGAAAGCGAGACTAAGGTTTTGCTTTTCCGGAGTCGTCGTCATCATTCAATGTTAAGTTTTCGTGTTACGGTCATTACTTCAACACCTTATCAGCTACAGTCATCAAACTTTATACATACATTTACTATGATATGTAGATGAATATAGGACTATTCACGGGGGTCAAGATCAAGGCCCCAGGGTCAATGTCAAGGCGGAACAAGGCGAGACATTTGATTCCGCGGAATTCTTGTTGAAGTATGTAGAGGGGTATTCGTATGTCCTCAGTAAGATTTGTGTTCAAGTTTTTGTTTGTCAGTCCATGCGGCGGCCGGGAGTATCCGTGAGCCTCTACTCACTTACTCTATGTCTTACCTATTTCTCCATCGTATCACACGCCTCATTTTAATGTATTTAAGAACCAGTAACAGAGCTACAGATAAGCTGCGTATTTGCGTAAATACCCAATTAAAATGGCCAAAAAAACAATTGAAATCAGAAGTAGCGAGTATCAAAAAGCAATGAGAACAATTGTGGTACCTTTATCATGCTGCAGAAAACAATAAACAGACCACCAATATAGCTTATTTTTCCATGAAAACACATCTTGGTTCTTCATTAGAATTGTCTCCAATGAGACAATGCTAATGAAATACCAAGACATCACAGAGGCGTCGGAAGCAAATTAATATTGGGGCGGTGGCAGTCGAGGGAGTACTAGAGGGGTCCGGTGCATGCCCCCCCCCCCCACCCCCTGTGTTGAACACCCCAAAGTAAGTATTATTTGA
>CM055279.1:67094347-67123572 GCA_029237695.1 Conchocele bisecta | reverse complement strand
GTATTTAATGAAATTACGCAGATGTCCGAAGGTACACAATCACATGGCGTGTCTCATAGGCCCTATTACATACGTCGTGTAATGCAACATTGCATGCTGACCTATCTAGCGATCTAAGCATACAGCATAAATCAATCAACAGCGAAGCCCCCGAGCCTTATTTCTTCAAATGACAACTGTATGTTACGGTGGCACAAAAGGGACATGGAACTATTTTTACTTTCGCGTGCGCACGCAATAGCTTTAGCGTGCGTGCGCACGCGATAGTACACGCAAAGACTATCGCGTGCTCACGCAAAGCCTATCGCGTGCGCACGCAACGCCTATCTCGTGCGTACGCAAAGTCTATCGTGTCACGCGAAAGTAAAACTGGTTCATGTCCTCTCTGTGTCACCGTAGTATGTACATTTGTATATCCATATTAAAACGAGTGCCGTAAGTCACAAAATACGCCAGTCGAAGATGGGCCAGACAGCGAAGATGCAGAAAGGTGAAGCTGTCACCAACGCAAAAACGCTTAATGTGAATTTGAAAATCTATAGCATTATTTCTTCCTCTTGTTGTGAAAATAATTTAGGTAGAGATTTGTAAAGTATAAATTATATATGATTGCATACAAAAATGTAGAATCTATATTTTTGTGTAAAATTGTTTTCTTTTTCGGCATAAAACACCAGTATACGCACATGTACAACATGTGTAGAAGACGTGTGTGAAGTTCCAAATCGATTGACTGAAAGGTTTTAGACGATCGAGTAGTGATGTTAAATACTTGTTTTCGGCATAAAACACGAAGGTGCACATCTTCAATATGTGCAGACTTGTGCATAGTTTCATATCGATTGACTGAACGGTCTTAGAGGGGTGGTGTACATAAACTCTGCAGTTGTTCTATCCGCCACCGAAGCGGTGAAACATAATACATGTACGTACCGTTTGCTTTTCAAAACGGGCGTATACAAACCAAGCAATATGCATATGAAATAGATTAATTCGTTCCGTGTATCTTTACACTTATTAACTAGATGGAATATCACATGTAAATTTGTGACAAATGTCCAATGGTGGGGAAGATAGAGGGTGGAGCAAAACCTCCCATTATTTACCGTACGGTGACATGTGTCTACATGTACGCAATGTGGACCAGACATTTCGCTTCATTTGAGGCAGCTTAATCTCACCTGGACCCAATTTTGCAAACATCCAGCAGTGTTAGAGTGTTGGACCTTTGGAAAATCGGGAACCAGAGGCGACTCCATGCGGTATTACTGTCATACGCGTACCTTCATGTGTGCATTCGGTCTCGTAATGGCCGAAACAGGATTTGCAGCTAAAATAATGACTGTCGATCATCGCATCGCTTACATGTATAGATGGAACAGTTCTATCTACAACTATGTGTCATCTGCCGCATACAGCTCATCATTAATGATTTGCGGCAAGCTAAATAGTCAAACTATTTTCTCATTTAGATATAACTGTTCAGGTCATGTTTATTTGTGTGTTATGTTCATTGTATGCAATACAGTATATTACAGGTTGGGTAATAAAACAGTTATTTCATGTTCATTCGGGGAACAGTAAAAACACATTACGCCTCGGTGTTGTGGACGACTCGATGCACCATTGCTCTCGGCCTTCGACCTCGGGCAATAGTGCCTCGTGTCATCCACAGCACCTCAGGCAACAGCTAGGGCTGTTTCCCGAATGACCATGAAATAATTGTATATAGGAATGATCTCGTTTCACGTCATTTTGTCGCAATTCTTGAGACGTGCCGTTATTGAAAACGTCGTGGAGATTAATGACGTAAAACAAACTTTAACCAATAAACAACGTTCCACGATGTCACGTGGGGCTACTGTAAAGAAATGAATATAGCCTATTTCACCAACATTGCAACTTATCTAGTAAAGTATACTTTGAGGGAGACATTTTCAATTTAAGGATAAATTTGTTAGTTTAAACATAGTTTATTGCATATAAGTACATTGGGCTTGGGCTACAAGTTCTCACAACATTAATTACAGCCCTTACCCAAGTATTTCAACAATACATCAATTTAGCAGCAATGGCGATAAGTCTACAGGTATATGTACATGGGTACATACCAATAATCATGCGGTATATATATTTGCACAATGTACGAAAAGAAAAATCAGATAAAATGAGAGAGTAAAGAAAGTGAGAGGGGAGATTGGGAGAATGAATGAAAGAGTTATGTGTCACAATGTACATATAATATATAACCTAATGCATAGATAGATGTGCACTGCAGTTTTTTTGTGGTTTTAATATAATCTTGTACAGCTTTAAAAATAACAGTATTGCACTCATTACTTTCTTCAGGTATGCCATGCAAAAGTATATGTGCGTTTAGGGGATAAAATTATCGCAGTGACTGGCATAACATTAGACGTTGCGGTTGATAGTTAATACATGCAAAGAAGTAATGTTCAGCATCCTCTACAATTTCACTACATTCGCAGTAGGGAGTTTCTCTGATATGGTTATTGCAAAGATCACAATTAAGACTGCTACATTTATTTCGAATTCTTGCATGCATAACTGAAAACAATCGATCTCCCTCTAAATAGTATGGTGGTATATTATATTGAGTATATAGTTGTTGGGCGCATAATGTTTTGAAGTGTCTAAGATTATCTACATTTTTCAGCAACGGGTCAGTTTCATTCCAGAGTTGTACCGAAGATGGTATAAACGATTGTTTGTCTACTTCCAGTCGTGTAGTGGGGACATTTAAATCAAATTGATTTCTAAGATTGTAACGAGATATATTATTAACAGTGGGTGGAATCAGGTTATACATATAACTAGGTACTTGATTATTGTTGGATTTGTACATGATCGAAAGCTTTTGAATACTACGTCGAACAGATAGAAGTTGCCATCCAACTTATTGCCTTAAGTTGTCGAGAGTGATACTGACCGTGTTAATCCTGTTACTATTCTAGCGGCGTCATTCTGAATTTTTTCCAACGAATCCTTTTCATATTCTGTACACCCATCCCGGACTGATGAAGCATATTCTAGTATAGATCTCATATAAGATATATATATTTGGTTTAAAGATTGTCTGCTTATCTTAAATTTTAGGTTACGCATTATTCCCAATACTCTCGTAGTCGAATTAATTATATGTTGTATGTGTGTATGCCATTTCCCGTTATTGCTCAGTGTTAAACCAAGATGCTTATGATCGTCAACAAAGGTTATGGACGTGTTCTGAAAGATTAAGCTTAAGGGTCGATCAAGTTGTGTTAATGTTAGAAGCATCGCTTCAGTCTTGTTCGGATTGAAAGTAACCAACCATTGTTTAGCCCAATCAGAAATCATTAGCAGGTCATGATTTATTGTGCCTGCTAGATCATCAACATTTGTTGAAGAAAAGGACAGAGAGCTGTCGTCGGCAAATAATCGAACAATACTTAATAGATGGTCAGTTATGTCGTTGACATATA
This sequence comes from Conchocele bisecta, assembly GCA_029237695.1. NCBI lineage: Eukaryota > Metazoa > Mollusca > Bivalvia > Lucinida > Thyasiridae > Conchocele > Conchocele bisecta. Next base: position 67,120,090 of record CM055279.1, on the reverse strand, counting down.
TTAGAAATAGTAATGGGCCGAGTACCGAACCTTGTGGTACGCCAGCAGTAACTAATTTGGTATCTGAGGTTGTGGACCGTATTGATACGGACTGTTTTCTGTTCGACAAGTAGTTTTCGATCCAGTGTAAAATACAACCATTTAATCCATTTTGCCTTAGCTTAAATATTAACCCCTTATGCCATACTCTATCAAAGGCTTTATAAATATCACAAAACACTATACATGTAGATTGTCGTTCATCAAATGCCTGACATATTTGATGGCGAATGTCTATAAGTTGATATACCGTTGAGTGGCCTGGTAAAAAAACAGATTGCCTGTTATAAATCAATTGTTGTGAGTGCAAGTGATTATAAATATGCTTAAACATTATTTTCTCCATTACCTTACCTAGACAGCTTAATAACGATATCGGGCGATAATTTGAAGGCGTCTATGGATACCCCTTTTTAAATAGAGGAATTACGCTTGCTAATTTCCACGCCATCGGAAATTGATATTCATTAACAGATCTATTGAAGAGGATCGCCAGAGGTTTTGAGACAGATATAATAGTTCCTTTTAACATTCTATGACTAATTAGATCGTATACACATGCTTTATTAGTTTGCAAAATTCGTATTATACCTCTAACCTCAGATTCATTTATATTAATCGTATCAAGAACTTGGTTAGATTTTAATTCAAACGGTGGTAAAGTAAAGTTAGTATCATCAACAGTTGATATTGAATCGAAGAATTAAGTTGTTAAGACAGTTTGCTTTTTCGGCATCAGACAAATATAAATTTTCGCTGTTACCGTCATTGGTTTTTAATGGAGGAATAGTACCACTTGACTTGCTGTCTTTCACAAAGTGTCGGACTAGCTTCCAGAAATATATTTTGTTATTCGAAAATGATTCTGTTAGATTAAACTCTATGTCGTTATAAAATGCTTCTCTTGCATGTTTTTTCATATTATTAACTTTATTCCGAGTTGTTTTGTATCAATTACAATCGTCCACCCGTCCAAATTGTATTGCTTTCTTTCGTAACTTGTCCCTTAGCTTGCTTGTTTGGCGAATTTCGGAATCATACCATGGTTTATCGTTAGGCCGCACTGTAGCTTGACTGCATGGAATGCATTGCTTAGCTAGCTCAATGAACTTATCTGTAAATATATTAGATGCATCATCTACACTACCATTATTTAAAATTGTCCAATCAGTATTAAGCATGAGCACGTTAAATTTAGCAAAGTCTGCTCTTTTATAGTTCCATACAGTTCGTTTATATGAATTATTATATGAACTTTCAGCTGGTATGATGACACATGTAGCCTTATGATCACTTATGTTTGGCGAAACAGATAATACATCGCTTTTGAAAATGATTTGATCTTGGTTAACAATAATTGGGTCCAGTAAGGTTGAAGTAGTAGCTGTTTCCCGAGTTGCGGATGTAATTATGTTTATCAATGAATTCATAATCATTACGTCTTTTAACTTGTGGTTTAGTACATTTAATTGATCTTCATTTACATCACCAACAATAATAATATTATTTGTTATATCGGATACCAGTTCTAGATTGCGATGAAGTAATTCCCAAAATTCGATATTTGACGACGGGGGTCGGTAAATCGTGCCAATCAAGAACGTTTTACGGTTTGTCTGAACTTGAATCCAGACGGTTTCATCCCAAAATATTTCTAAATGTTGCATTCGTTCTGCTAATAATAAGTGGTCTGCGACATATACTAATATACCCCCAGAATTTCGCGATTTGTCCTTTCGGAATGGTAAGCCATATCCATTCAGTTGTAAATTGCTCGTTTCTATAGCGCATGATAAGTGCGTTTCTGTAAAACATAGAATATCGAAGTCTGTAAAAGTGTCCTCGATATAACTGACCATATTACGAATACTTCTAATATTTAAATGTAAAATTGAAAAAGATCCAATCTCATTTTCAGGCCCTGGATTTCTTTCAACATCACCAGCCAGCAGTAGCAAAATCAAAGATATTATTGCTAGAAAAATGTTGAGGTTAACTAGTAATCCTGATCCTCTACATTTAAATATATTGGTCAAACAATTACCTATATCCACTAACACATTCAGTATTATATATAAAATGTTAGTAGATATTGTAAACGCAAGTAATATCGGCTGTGTGCTACAATTACAATTACCTATAGCAGCCCTCCAGGATGTTAAATCATTACCCATTCGGCTTATTAATTAAATTAGCGAGGTGAAGAGCTGCCATATGTATCAACAATGACAACCTCACCCAACAACACCAGAAAACATATATGTTCACAAATCTTCTCAACATAGTGCATGTACCTATAATAGTGACATTCGAACAGCAATGACGTTTTACTGAGAGAAAGAAGATAGAGCGAGTAAAAAGCAAAAGGAATAGTAGAAAAACAACAAGATGATATTGAAGCTGGTAGGAACACGTACATGCAACATACAAATACATCTTCCTAACATGTGATGCAGAACGGTGTTCAGGTTTTTGTGGCGGGATGGATAGTTCAGTGAACTATTCTCATATAAAATATCTACTGAAAAGTATCTTGTGTCAGTTACAAATCATTTAACGAACACTGTAGATCCCGATCAGATCGCATGTCTAGCAAAACGGCTTATGCATTTAATCCAGTGACATAATGCTGTCTTTATTGTTATACTAAACATATCTAAATAACACTCACACGTGTCACTGGGAAAAGCGATCTACTTTCATTTATTGGCCACAATTATGTCACAGTATTATGAACAAGATTCACATTCCGCTATAAAAATAAACTTACATGCAACTCGAGAGTATGAAGTGACACGGCAGTATATCGATTACATGAGTGACCATTACATAATGTACAACCCGTGCAGATCCGGACCAGCCTAGGCACAACTATACAGTCTGATCAGGTTTTCCACTACGCAAACATGTATAATCTTCCTATTATAAATAAGTATGCCCTGCCAAGGTAGAATGTATTAACTGGGTGAGTGAACAGCACAGTTTTACAACCAATGTATATCCAGACCAGCCTGCATACGAACGTATATTCTGATCAGTGTATACTGCATTAGTTACTATGTGATACTGTCGGATCAGGTTCTTGTACGTTACAATGACGTGATGTTCGAAAACATATCGACTGATGTCAATAACCGCTCAGAATATAACCAACGTAGGCACAGACCAGCATACATCGAAGTATATGCTGAGCAGGATATACTCGGTTTATCAAATGTAATATACTTGAATCATCTGAGTACAGCTTGAAATTGTAAAACGTATGACTGCATGATTGAATCGTACATCACCTACATGCACAGACAAGTCTACACACAAATATATAGTCTAATCAGTGTATACTCTGTGCTCTATGCGTTACTCCTGAGAAATGTAACATCTGCCAAGTTGTGAATAAATGAACCATACATGATTTACAACCAGTGTAGACCGAGACCAGTTTAGACACGAATGTATAATCTGATATGGGTATACTCTGCTTGTTTCTTCTTAAAAAGGAACACCAGCCAAGTTTATTAGAGTATGGCGTGACATGACAGAACAAGTAGTGGTTGAATGAACCATACATGATTTACAACCAGTGTATACCGAGACCAGCGTAGACACGAATGTATAATCTGATCTGGGTATGCTCTGCTTGTTACTACTTAAAAAGGAATACCAGCCAAGTTTATTAGAGTATGGCGTGACATGACAGAACAAGTAGCGGATGAATGAACCATACATCATTTACAACCAGTGTAGACCGAGACCAGCATACACACAAATATATAATCTGATCTTGGTATACTCTGCTTGTTATCCCTTAAAACGGAACATCAAACAAGTTTATTTGAGTATGGTGGGACATGACAGAACAAGTAGTGGATGAATGAACCATACATGACTTACAACCAGTGTAGACCTATACCAGCGTAGACACGAATGCATATCTGTTCTGGGTATACTCTGTTTGTTACTCATTAAAACTGAACATCAGCCAAGTGTTATTTTAGTCTGACGTGACGTGTTGAATAAGTAGTGGATGAATGAACCATACATGATTTACAACCAGTGTAGACCGAGACCAGCTTAGACACAAATGTATAATCTGATATGGGTATACTCTGTTTGTTACTCACTAAAACGGAACACCAGCCAGGTTTATTAAAGTATGATGTGACATGCTAGAAGAAGTAGTAGATGAATGAACCATAAATGATTCACAACCAGTGTAGACCGAGACCAGCTTAGACACAAATGTATAATCTGGCCTGGGTATACTCTGTCACTAAGCACCAACTTATCAACAACTTAGTTTACCTTAGTATTATGTGACATTGTCGACGATATCCACTGAATGGGTTTACGTGATCTACGACCAATGTAGACCCAGACCAGCCTACACACGAATGTTTAATCTGATCAGGGTATACTCCTGTCACTCATCAATAATGTAGAGTCATCCCAGTATACTGCATTGATCCTTAATATGCCGAGATATAGAATATATTGACTGAACCATACATGGTGGTATACAACCAGAGTATACCCAGACTAGCATACACGCGTGTGTATAGTCTGATCAGGGTGTACTCTGTTTGTCACTCTGCAATAATATAAAATAATTATGTATGACTCAGCAGTACAATCATGTTTTGTTGTCAAAGTGCACTCTCACCAGCCTAATCATAACTATGCCGTCTGCTCAGGGAATACTCTGACTGACACAGCACAATCAATGAACAAGATCCCATATGGCTCCCCTTCAGATAACGGATGTGAATGAAAGGATGGGATTCTAAAAATGCTGACTGTATGATGTTCCATCGCAAGTCTCACTACGAAACCGAAATGTGAGATTCACGACGGACAATATATCAAACACGAATATCGACTTTACACTACCTCTTGCGGCAATCGCGCCAATATATATATGTCAATATATTATTTATTGACATCAAGTGACTCCAATGGCTGAGCGTGAGCTGTGCTACATCTTAGTTAATCAACAGCTTCATTGCGAGTTCACATTACCCAAACATGTTCCGAAACGCTGACAATTTGAGAAAGATTTACGCAGGCGATTGTGTACTCGTCAGACACAGAGAAGTCGGCATTCAAACATCGAGTGGGCGGTTTTCATTGTGAATAAAGTTACGTAAAAATGTCACAATGCGTTGGATTAAAAGCAAAGGTTACTTCACAATTTAACAGTCGGTCGTCATCACAATTGACAATATTTGATTGTGTAAATTTATTAATTTTTATTATACTGAATTTATTACATTATCACAGTCATTTTGGCTGTGATAATGTAATAAATTCAGTATAATAAGTCTGCATACTTGTAATCATCAACTATGTGCAGTGGTTAGTTCTATATGAAATAATGCATTTTGGGAATAATAAATGATTACTCCCTCAAAGTATACTTTGCTAGATAAGTATAATTTGCAATTTTGATGAAATCGGCTACTGGACATTCATTGGAATTCATGTGCTGTGTAGAATCTGTTGAATTAAGTTACGCCGTTACTTGTAAATCGTAAGTACAACTATGTGTGCTTTGTTGTGTCTTTTAATTACCATCTTACAATGACCAGATTATATACTCGTAGAACCGTTTGCTTCATGATATCTCTTGGGCTTTCCGTGTGTTTCGGTTTAGAAACTATGTGCTAATCGGACAATGCATTGACGTGTATCAGTAATCACACTGTGCTACAACATTCATATTTGTTTGTGAAATAATCATTATTTATAGAAATGCATGTCCGTTCAAGATACTCGTTTTATTCATTTAAACACAATTACGCTCACTCTCTGATGACCACCAACAACACACCAATTACCATTCGGAAGGCTATTTATGTTTCACAATTCTGCAAAAACCAGGAACCCACTTTTCCTGTTTTATTTCTCTTCAGAATTGTTGAACATATGAATTGTATTATTGCGAAAAGATTACTATTTATATTTCACCATTAAATCAATTCTTTCTAGCAAATCCTCATTTCCTGAGGCTACTCAACAGTGCATATGGTTCATGAAATTGATCTAATATACAATGGAAGCTCTCTGAACCGGACACCAAGAAAACACGTGTGATCTTATGTTTGATGCGATTCTGGTCATTTATCTCCAGTGATAATGTCTGTTCATGATCGAATAGCACACATCTATGGCTCAGACTTTTCAAATGCCTGAATTACAGTGAAACCTCTCTAAACCGGACACCATGGGGACCTCCCAGGGTGTCCGGTTTAGAGAGGTTTCACTGTATAACTAGTTTCACTGCATATCCCATGTCCGGTAAGATCGCACGGATCCGCTGTCTGAGAGACAGTTGTAGGTATACGGCCAGAGCATGTGATTATAAACATGACTGAGAACGTACTCGGAAAAGATGCTCCAAATCAGGTCTTTAGGTGGTCGAGGCTGAGCTATGCACAGTCTTGGATAATCAAGCTGTCTGAGTTGGACACCTGCATTGGACCCGCAATTAGAACTCGTATGTGGTTGGTCATCATGCTCAAAATCAGAAAGTGCTGGGTGATCAGACGATCGAGTTAAGTTAAGTTCGAAGCTGCTCGAATAACAAATTTCAACTGAAATTTAATTTTGGAATGAAAATATAAAACTATTGTGTGTATTTGAAGGTCATAATTTATTCAACAGTTAAACACAACAATATAATTATATTCTTTATAAGATGCATACTCACAATGATGTATGAAGATAATACAATAACACAATGGAAGTGAACTATATACATGCATAACTAATACTGCAATTCTCCATGAACCAATCAATACTGCAGTGTGCCATACAGTATTTAGAAGCATTCAGATTGATTCCGATCGTTGTCCTAATAAACCAGATTTATCCCGTCAACACAGTGCGTATGTGCCGTGAAACACCGCGCCGTGAAACATTTTTGATATCCAGTCAATACAACTTTTGCATTTTACAGCCATTTGTAGGTGTTGACGGGATAAATAGAATAGTAGGTTAGTGCCGTGAATGGGAAAAAATATCTGGCGCGGCACGGAAACGGGATGTGCTCGGCAGAGCCTCGCCCATCCCGTTTCCTGAGCCTTGCCAGATATGTTTTCCCATTCACGGCACTACCTACTATTCTCTATATCGATGGCTCGTTGATAACAAATACCCTGCTGCAATTGCGCACTCCGACAGTGGCAGTTTGGGGAGAATGAGCGAGACCCGTTCGTGATGATTTCATATGGTCTTAATTAATATTGCTTACAAATTTCATAAGAATCTCGACAGTGCCTTAGTAAGTGGTTCAATAAACAAAGCATGCTATCACACGTGTAGGGTTATCTATTTACATGCATAACAAACATAATATCACATTGGATATTGCACAATGATCCCATAAGGATACACAACAGCATTGATAGTATACAAAATATAAGTTCCGTTTTCATATTCACATATTTACAATTTGAATTTGTACACTAAGTCTTGTATTTACAGAAACGTTCTTATAGAACATTAACCAAAATTCCAACAACGGTGCCTCACCCAATGGTTCTGCTGGTTGGTGGATACATGGGATAAGTATTTATCATTATGGATTTTTAAATCCAAATCTCAGATCTATAGCCTTCAGTTTGTATTTTCATTTGTCCGATAAACTGATTGTCCGGATAACTGGTATGACCCCTGTACGGGGATCCGGGGGCATGCTCACCTGAACATGTTTGATATCTGCGTCCCATTTCCTGCGTTCTGGCGCATTTTAAAGCAAACAAATCTTTACTCGCTTTTGACTTATTCGAATGCATACTGAATAATTATTTACAAACTTGTGTATATTTCAGTGCGTAAGATATATTTTTAAACTGGAATGTTATGTCTATATGTGTTATTTATAGAATATAGTACAGCTTTAAGTGAAAAGAATACATAAACTATATGTACGTCGGTGTTCACGCTGTATTAAATTTGTCACTACTGCACAATATTTTCACCATTAGCTAAGTCCCCCTTCTTCCACTGACCCTTCAACTGTGTTAGAATTCGAACTTCTTTGCACAGCTCCGTGTAACTCGTTGTACATACATGTAATTTCATTTTTGTTTGTAATCTCACAATAATACCGATTATTTATTTCCAGGTCTAAGGACACCGACGCTTGAAAGAAAATGCTTGAACGACAGCATTCAAATTCGACATTGAACTTTGTTATTACCATGGACGACGCCGACGCCGTACTAGTAGTTTCTACCTGCGACGCGGTTGCCATAGTTACCGGAGATGCAATTACGTCATACGCAGGAGTTCCGGTGTGTGAAAACGGCGATGTCATATTCGAGGTGTGACCTTGACGCGCTCGTGCAATACAAGATGGAAGCGCCCGGAGAATCCGAAACACCAACAACGGCGTCCTTGGATACGGCTGCTGCATACACTTGTCTAACCCCCATGTGTGGAGAGGACACGGATTATATTCAAGGACATAGTGGAAACAATATCAAATACGGCAAACAGAAATGTGATTCCATCTCACATCGGCGAAAAATCAATCCATATCCGAATTTTTCGTCTATTATGCATGTCCAATGTCCCGACAACGTGACCCCACAAACAGCCACAGTAGATTATAACAAAATCGGATTACATCACATTGTGCCAGGCGTGGCGATTACACATTCCGCTGGTCGTCATCCAAACGAAACAGAAGAAACAGAAAGTAGAGATATGCGAAACGATGTGCGAGGTTCCCAAGGAATGGACACAGCGGATAATGCAGGTCAGAGTGCTTTCATGTTATACAGCAAAATCATTCATGGAAAGTGCGAACATATGGGGGCAGTGTGAACAGACTTTGATGGACGCATTAGAGCAGGCGCTGGTGAGTGGAACGCTGACCCCGCTGATAAAGGAGGAGCTGAAATACTCGATACAGTCACGGAGATTAAAGGAGGGCAAGTCTGAAATGAAGGTGGAATTAAGGCATCCGAAAGACTATCAGGTATGTTAGTTGCCGGCAGTAACTCTGCAAAACTATAGCGAAGATTTGTTGAAGGTTCACAAACGAGATAAACGAAAACGAATGGAAAACGCAGTGAAAACGATCGTTTTCTACAACGATATGCATAGAAACTAATATGGTTGTTTATTTGTACACGAAAATGATATGTTCGATTAATTACCCGACTCCCAACTATGTAAACGCCTGTCATTTCTTTCAACGCATGTCGTAATAATATCTACATGTATTATGTTGAAATAAATAAATATTTTAAAGAATTTGAATGCATTATAATGTTTTTTTTTTATTATTTACAACTTTAAATAAAACGATCTCACATAATATATGTATGCACATGATTTAGTATAATCATATATAAATACTTAAAGTTATGAACATGAATACATTTTGAAGGAATTTGAAAACAAACGACAAAAAAACAACAACAACAAACTATTGAATGCGATTATAATTTATAAATTTATTATTTTATTATTTACAGCTGTCGAACGAAGAAGTACAGAAAGTTGAGACAAGACGGGTACAGAACAGAATGGCGGCCAGACGGTTCAGGGATAAACAGAAAGATAGAGGTGAAACTCTACAAAAGGTAAACTAGTCGTTCCCACAAAGACATTTCATCACCAGAGCTCCAGATCTTTAATACATTAATTTAGACACACAACTTATCTGGAGCTCTATCATCATTCTCTGTGTGTAATCACATACATATTTGTATCGTAGTCTGTGTGGCGATATCAAATGTGGCATACCTCTATGTGTTTGCCACATACAACCATTTAAAAACGGCTTGATTCTCTTTAACCCTAACATCGCTTTTATCTTAATTTGTTGTCGTCTGCTGTTTATTTTCTAATTTCCATTTTTATCATCAAAAACATGTTTTGACATCACTTTAGAATAATTTACAACATGCTTTGACAGCACTTCAGAATCATTTCCATTGGAAATGATTTTGAAGTGCTGTCAACACATGTTTTTATTGAGAAATAAGGCAAGATATAAAAGCAACAGCAGACACCAATTGTTGTGTGTAGGGTTAAAGGCACTGCGTGTGTCTCCGATATTCCACGAAGTGATGAAATAGGACAGAAACAAATAGTTTAATTTTAGATTGTATCGTGTTTCCGAATCCAATTGTACCAATAAGACGTCTGTAAAAAGCGTTGATTGGTAAAAACAATGGTTATAATGCTGAAAAATAATTAGCGTCTAAAATTCAATAAAAGGGTGACCATTGAAATATAATATTCAAGTGTACAATGAATTTCAAAGAATATTTGATCCTGCCACACAAATAATATTTTTAAAACCATACTTGCAAAATGCACCTTTTCTGGTAATGGTGCTCGGCGATTGTCATACTTTCTTGAATGTGTCTTATAACGTGAAACCTCTCTAAACTGGACACCCTGGGAGGTTCCCAGGGTGTCCGGTTTAGAGAGGTTTCACTGTAAAGCAGGCATTTGGTAATTCTGAGCCATAGTTGTGTGCTATGTGATCATGAACAGACATTATCTGACATCACCTGAGATAAATAACCAAGAAACCCGAGAAAAATAAGATCACAGATGTTTCTTGCTGTACGGCTTCGAGAGTTTCCACTATATGTGTTTTATCTTTATTTCCCACAGCACTGTCAACATATTGAATCAATGAACACAGAACTGAGGTACGAGTTGAATGAACTGAAAAAAGAGCGGGACGAGTTGAAGGTGCTGATACAAGAACATTTATCCGGGTGTCCATCCACACGACAAACATTCACCAGATGACAGCGGGAAAATATTACTATTTGTTACACATAAACGTGATAACATCCGCCACTGGATATTGGTCGATTAAACACATTAATTAACATTAATTGTTTTACAATAATAAACATGTTACCAGTTCCATTTTGTATTTGCCGAAATTACATCAAAGATTGATTATATTGTGAAAGCAAATACAACATGGGCTCAGCAGTTTGAATTTAATCAAATCACACATTAAGGAGGCTACCATTGCTGTTATATATAAAACAATATCAGACTATTCGGAGTTAATATGTTTAATTGGCAAACAAATAAACCAACAGCGAATTCTGCGTGGAAAAGAATATATTGCATTTGTCTTTAGTGCTAACTACCATACGTTAGGACAATGACACACACGGACATATATACGGACATAAATGAGATGAAGTTTTGTTGTGACTGGATGAATGGTAACCATGCCCGTTACGACCCATGTGTGCCTGCGCTATTCATATTTAAGTCCAGGGCTCCAGATAAGGAACTAGTAATTGAGTATTTTCATTCCATAATTTCTTAAGCAATTGGGTATTTCAAAATTTGAATTGGGTAAAATTTAGACCACATTACTGTTTATACATCAACAGCCAGCAATTATTGAATCGTTTGCTTTAAAATGAAAACATGTCTTGGCATTTCATTAGACATGTCTTGGAGACAATTCTAATGAAATACCAAGATGTTTTTTCATGGAAAACAACAAGTAGTGAAACGTCCAGAAGCTCTCCGATTCAAAGTACGTATTCTTTTATTTTGTCCTTATTATGTAACGGATTTGGTGAAATATGGCGAATCAAACGCGTCTTTTTAAACTGCATTTGGTGGTCTCGGCACTTTAGTTTAAACATATTTTATTTGTATATTATTTACAAGGCATCAATCGTAGTATATACAGAATTATACAAATGGGATTGGATTGAAAGCAAGCTTATATAAATCTCGGCACTTTGGCCCAAACATCTGTCGTTTTTACGAAGAATCTATTTCCGTGTCTAGAGACACGGACATTGATTCTTAGCAAAAAACGACACAAGTACATGTATGTACCGAACTCCCGGGACCACAAAATGCAGCACACGAAGACTCGTTTGCTGCGCCACATTTCATCAAAATCCGTTTCCTATCAAGGAAAATATCAAATAATACTTACACGGGCGCGCTTTCAACACTTTCAGCCATTGTTGTTGCTGTTGTAACCACGTGACCATGCACATTGTTTATATGTAATCTGTATTTATAACTGCAGCTGCTTCGTCATTTATTTCTGAAATAGAGATATCTGCATTTAACTAAATAGATACATCTAAAGTTAAAGGCATACATGGCTACATGTATTTAAAATACAGTTATCACTATTGCTTAATTTATAAATATTTATTATATTGATTTATTAAACCCAAATAACTTATGTGATACTAATTTACTTACATGTCTCTGTTCTATTATTTATATGATTGCGATATTCAAGATCGCATGTTCCTGTTACGTCAGTCTGTAGCGTCAGTCTCTGATGATCTGCAAAAAGTGAAAATGTTTAAATGTATAGAGGATATTCATATTTTTGCAACGAATATGACATGTATGTTCATCGAGTGGTGTGAAATATGGACATTTCACACCACGAGATGAACATATATGTCATATTCGTTGCAAAAATATGATTATTCTATTTATTATATACCGCTCCATGGAAATTGGAAGTTTTTTTAGACTGTATACGGTAATGTGTATTTGCAGTCCGGCACTGCAGATGTGCGTTATGAATATATATAGCGGAAGTACTGATTTATTCAGTCACTAAAAACCCAAATAACTTATGTGATACTAATTTACTTATATGCTGTTCTATTATTTATATGATTGCGATATTCAAGATCGCATGTTCCGGTTACGTCAGTTTGTAGCGTCAGTCTCCGTAGCCGATTTCACCAACATTGCAAAGTATACTTTTCTAGCAAAGTATACTTTGAGGGAGTAATCATTTATTTTTCCTGAAATGCATTATTTCATATAGAACTAACGACTGCATATATTTGATGATTAAAAGTATGCAGAATTATTATACTGAATTTATTACATTATCACAGCCAAAATGGCTGTGATAATGTAATAAATTCAGTATAATAAAAATTATTAAATTTATCCTAAAATTGAAAATTTCTCCCTCAATGTATACTTTGCTAGAAAAGTATACTTTGCAATGTTGGTGAAATAGACTACTGATGATCTGCAAAAGTGAAACTGTTTAGATGTACTAAAATATTTGTGGCAGTGATGGGAAAATGAGGCTTATGGGTTTATGAGCAGTGTATCTTCAAATAGCACACTCGTGTAGCCGATAACGATATCCACGTGTATTGCTTGATAGAAACATGACGAGTGTTTCATTGATGGATGACGAACCGTGTATATCCTGATCAGACTGTGTGGCTATAAAAGTCTGATCTGGATCTACAATGGTCGCACAACCCATAAACACCATTTTTCCAGTCACAACCACATTTAATGTCTACATACAGATGTAATCTATATTGGAAACGGGTATTGTTTTGTGTTTTTCAGGATATATATATACATGTAGTTACCGCAATACTCCAGCAGATTTGTTACATTAAAGGTTATTTGTTTTCGTATTTGCTTTCTTGTCCTTTTATATGTTCGTACGTGACTGTGACTGCGTGAGTGCCTACCTTCGGACATCTGAGTAATTTCATGAAGTGCGTTTACAAAATTTACAATATTTTCCGCAATTGGTGTCAAAAGTAGACACAATTTTCATAGTACATGCGGAATATATGCATGAATTCTGACAATTGTGTCAACTTTTTAATTTATTGATGACAAATATTGCAAATATTTTACACTTATTTAATGAAATTACACAGATGTCCGAAGGTACAAAATCACATGGCGTGTCTCATAGGCCCTATTACATACGTCGTGTAATGAAACATTGCATGCTGACCTATCTAGCGATCTCAGCATACAGCATAAATCAATCAACAGCAAAGCCCCCGAGCCTTATTTCTTCAAATGACGTCTGTATGTTACGGTGGCACAAAGGGGACATGGAAATAGTTTTACTTTCGCGTGCGCACGCAATAGCTTTAGCGTGCGTGCGTACGCGATAGTACACGCAAAGACTATCGCGTGCTCACGCAAAGCCTATCGCGTGCGCACGCAACGCCTATCGCTTGCGTACGCAAAGACTATCGTGTCAAGCGAAAGTAAAACTGGTTCATGTCCTCTCTGTGTCACCGTAGTATGTACATTTGTATATCCATATTAAAACGAGTGCCGTAAGTCACAAAATACGCCAGTCGAAGATGGGCCAGACAGCGAAGATGCAGAAAGGTGAAGCTGTCACCAACGCAAAAACGCTTAATGTGAATTTGAAAATCTATAGCATTATTTCTTCCTCTTGTTGTGAAAATAATTTAGGTAGAGATTTGTAAAGTATAAATTACATGTATATATGACTGCATACACAAATGTAGAATCTATATTTTTGTGTAAATTTTTTTTATTTTTCTGCAAAAAAAACACCAGTATATGCACATGTACAACATGTGTAGAAGACGTGTCTGAAGTTTCAAATCGATTGACTGAAAGGTTTTAGACGAGTAGTGTACACAAACTCTATACACTATATAGAATTATATACGAGATGTAGACAAAAATGTTAAAAACTTGTTTTCGGCATAAAACACCAAGCTGCACATCTTCAATATATGTAGACGTGTGTAGTTTCATATCGATTGACTGAACGGTCTAGAGGGGTCGTGTACATAAACTCTGCAGTTATTCTATCCGCCACCGAAGCGGTGAAACATAATACATGTACGTACCGTTTGCTTTTCAAAACGGGCGTATACAAACCAAGCAATATGCATATGAAATAGATTAATTCGTTCTGTGTATCTTTACACTTATTAACTAGATGGAATATCACATGTAAATTTGTGACACATGTCCAATGGTGGGGAAGATGGCGGGTGGAGCAATACCTCCCATTATTTACCGTATGATGACATTTATCAGGTAACCTGCCCTGTATTGACCGAATACGTACTGACTGATAACATATTGTTGTATCAGGCATTGCCCTGATATAAACATCAGGGTTACAACGAAGTGAAAACTGACGTTCCATTGGTCGGATGACGTCACGTGACGTTACCGATTGACGTCAGTGTAATGACGCAACGTAAACAAGTCCGCGTTCTGTCCATAGAATACGACGTCATCTAATGTCATTTTCGAGCAAAAAACGTTACCTGATAAATAGAATACCAGGCTAGTGTATTTTGATATCATGTTTATCAGGCTCGGCTCGGAAACGGTAGGAATTTCTCGGCAAGTCTCGGAATTCCTACGCGTTTCCTAGCCTTGCCTGATAAACTTAATATCAAAAGACACTAGCCTGGTATTTTCTATGTTTCTACATGTACGCAATGTGGACCAGACATTTCGCTTCATTTGAGGCAGATTAATCGCACCTGGACCCAATTTTGCAAACATCCAGCAGTGTTGGAGTGTTGGACCTTTGGAAAATTGGGAACCAGAGGCGGCTCCATGCTGTATTACTGTCATACGCGCACCTTCATGTGTGCATTCGGTCTCGTGATGGCCAAAACAGGATTTGCAGCTAAAATAATGACTGTCGATCATCGCATCACATACATATATGGATGGAACAGTTATATCTACAACTATTTGTCATCTGCCGCATACAGATCATCATTAATGATTTGCGGCAAGCTAAATAGTCAAACTATTTTCTCCTAAATATATAACTGCTTAGGTCATGTTTATTTTGTGTTATCGTCATTGCATGCACTACAGTATATTACAGGTTTGGTAATAAAACAGTTATTTCATGTTCATTCGGGAAACAGTCAAAACACATTACCCCTCGGTGTTGTGGACGACTCGATGCACCATTGCTCTCGGCCTTCGGCCTCGGGCAATAGCACCTCAGCCACATCACAGCACAGGCAACAGCTAGGACTGTTTCCCGAATGACCATGAAATAATTGTGTATAGGAATTATCTCGTTTCACGTCATTTTGTCGCAATTCTTGAGACGTGCCGTTATTGACAACGTCGTGGAGATTAATGACGTAAAACAAACTTTAACCAATAAACAGCGTTCCACGATGTCACATGGGGCTACTGTAAAGAAATGAATATAAACCAAATACGTTGAATCAGCGTTTCTATTATGAATTTATGGAAGTTATAAATTTGACGCTACACACGCTATTCTACACAATTTATAAAGTGTGCTATTATTGGGCGGAGTTCCCGCTCTAATTCGGCACCATTGCCGTCACCGATGTTACCTTGCATACATATATGCACTACTGTAGCCTATTTCATCAACATTGCAAAGTATACTTATCTAGCAAAGTATACTTTGAGGCAGACATTTTCAATTTAAGAATAAATTTATTAATTTTTATTATAATGAATTTATTACATTATCACAGCCATTTTGGCTGTGATAATGTAATAAATTCAGTATAATAATTCTGCATACTTGTAATCATCAAATATGTGCAGTGGTTAGTTCTATATGAAGTAATGCATTTTGGGAAAAATGAATGATTACTCCCTCAAAGTATACTTTGCTAGATAAGTATACTTTGTAATTTAATTGACATCGGCTACTGGACATTTATCTCAGGTGATAATGTCTGTTCATGATCGAATAGCACACATCTATGGCTCAGACTTTTCAAATGCCTGAAGTACAGTGAAACCTCTCTAAACCGGACACCCTGGGGACCTCCCAGGGTGTCCGGTTTAGAGAGGTTTCACTGTATAACTAGTTTCACTGCATATCCCATGTCCGGTAAGACCGCACGGATCCGCTGTCTGAGAGACAGTTGTATGTATACGGCCAGAGCATTGTGAGTTATAAACATGAACTGAGAACGCACTGGGAAAGAGTAATGACTCCAAAATCAGGGTCTTTAGGTGGGGTCAATGGCTGAGGTTATGCACCATCCCTTGGATAAAATCAAGCTGTCCTGAGTTGAGGACACCGGCATTGGACCCGCAATTAGAACTCGTATGTGGTCGGTTCTCATGCTCAAACTCAGAAAGTTTGATTGGATCTCGAGTACTGGGTGATCAGAGAATCGAGTTAAGTTAAGTTCGAGCTGCTCGAATAACAATTTCTACTGAAATTGAATTTTGGAATGAAAATATAAAACTATTGTGTGTATTTGAAGGTCATAATTTATTCAACAATTAAACACAACAACATAATTATATTCTTTATAAGATGCATACTCACAATGATGTATGAAGATAATACAATAACACAATGGAAGTGACATATACATTATATAAAACTGATACTGCAATTCTCCATGAACCAATCAATACATAGACATGCAGTGTGCCATACACTATTTAGAAGCATTCAGATTGATTCCGATCGTTGTCCTAATAAACCAGATTTATACCGTCAAGACAGTGCGTATGTGCCGTGAAACATTTTTTGATATCCAGTCAATACAATCTTTGCATTTTACAGCCATTTGTAGGTGTTGACGGGATACATAGAATAGTAGGTTAGTGTCGTGAATGGGAAAAAATATCTGGCGCGGCACGGAAACGGGATGTGCTCGGCAGAGCCTCGCCCATCCCGTTTCCTGAGCCTTGCCATATATTTTTTCTCATTCACGGCACTAACCTACTATTCTCTATATCGATGGCTCGTTGATAAACAAATACCCTGCTGCAATTGCGCACTCCAACAGTGGCAGTTTGTGAGAATGAGCGAGACCCGTTCGTGATGATTTCATATGGTCTTAATTAATATTGCTTACACATTTCATAAGAATCTCGACAGTGCCTTAGTAAGTGGTTCAATAAACAAAGCATGCTATCACACGTGTAGGGTTATCTATTTACATGCATAACAATATCACATTGGATATTGCATGATCCCATAAGGATACACACAGCATTGATAGTATACAAAATATAAAAAGTTCCGTTTTCATATTCATATATTTACAATTTGAATTTGTACACTAAGTCTTGTATTTACAGAAACGTTCTTATAGAACATTAACCAAAAGTCCAACAACGGTGTCCTCACCCTCCCAATGTTCTGCTGGTTGGTGGATACATGGGATAAGTATTTATCATTATGGATTTTTAAATCCAAATCTCAGATCTATAGCCTTCAGTTTGTAAAACGGATGCAATGGTGTTTTCTCTACCGATAATAGTTTGGAAGCTCTCAAAGGTACGGTCAAAAGATGTTTCAAATGAGTACATCAACGTGTACTATGTATTTCTAAGTGAAAATTGCTACCTCACGTGCTATTTTCTTAGAGTTAATAGGGTAATCATATGCTCATACACTATACTTGGTATACGGGCGTATGGTTACCTGTATGAACTCTATTAGGCGTGTGCTGTCGCCATTTTCATTAATCTGATCAAAAGAATGCACTTAATTAACACGTATTTTCATTTGTCCGATAAAATGATTGTCCGGATAACTGGTATGACCCATGTACGGGGATCCGGGGGCATGCTCCCCTGAACATGTTTGATATCTGTGTCCCATTTCCTGCGCTCTAGCGCATTTTAGAGCAAACAAATCTTTACTCGCCTTTGACTTATTCGAATGCATACTGAATAATTATTTACAAACTTGTGTATATTTCAGTGCGTAATATATATTTTTTAAACTGGAATGTTATGTCTATATGTGTTATTTATAGAATATAGTACAGCTTTAGGTGAAAACAATACACAAAATATATGTACGTCGGTGTTCACGCTGTATTAAATTAAATCGTCACTACTGCACAATATTTTCACCATTAGCTAAGTCCCCCCCCCCTTCTTCCACTGACCCTTCAACTGTGTTAGAATTCGGACTTCTTTGCAGAGCTCCGTGTAACTCGTTGTACATACATGTAATTTTATTTTTGTTTGTAATCTCACAATACTGATTATTTATTTTCAGGTCTAAGGACACGGAGGCTTGAAAGAAAATGCTCGAACGACAGTATTCAAATTCGACATTAAACTTTGTTATTACCATGGACGACGCCGACGCCGTACAAGTAGTTCCTACCTGCGACGCGGTTGCCATAGTTACCGGAGATGCAATTACGTCATACGCAGGAGTTCCGGTGTGTGGAAACGGCAATGTCATATTCGAGGTGTGACCGTGACGCGCTCGTGCAATACAAGATGGAAGCGTCCGGAGAATCCGAAACACCAACAACGGCGTCCTTGGATACGGCTGCTGCATACACTTGTCTAACCCCCATGTGTAGAGGACACGGATTATATTCACGGACATATACATAGTGGAAACAATATCAAATACGGCAAACAGAAATGTGATTCCATCTCACATCGGCGAAAAATCAATCCATATCCGAATTTTTCGTCTATTATGCATGTCCAATGTCCCGACAACGTGACCCCACAAACAGCCACAGTAGACGTAACAAAACGGTTACATCACGTTGTGCCAGGATGCGATTAAACATTCACGTGCAGGAGTGGCATTAAACTCCCGGTCGCATCCAAACGAAACAGAAAGTAGAGATATGTGAAACTATGTGCGATGTTCCCAAGGAATGGACACTGCGGATAATGCAGGTCAGAGTGTTATCATGTTATACAGCAAAATCATTCATGGAAAGTGCTAACATAGGTGGGCAGTGTGAACAGACTTAGATGTGACGCATTAGAGCAGGCGCTGGTGAGTGGAACGCTGACCCCGCTGATAAAGGAGGAGCTGAAATACTCGATACAGTCACGGAGATTAAAGGAGGGCAAGTCTGAGATGAAGGTGGAATTCAGCATCCGAAAAGACTATCAGGTATGTTAGTTGCCGGCAGTAACTCTGCAAATCTATAGCGAAGATTTGTTGAAGGTTCACAAACGAGATAAACGAAAACTAATGGAAAGCGCAGTGAAAACGATCGTTTTGTACAACGATATGCATAGAAACGAATATCGTTGTTTATTTGTACACGAAAATGATATTCTCGCTTAATTACCGACTACCAACTATGTAAACGCCTGTCATTTCTTTCAACGCATGTCGTAATATATACTATTATGTTTGAATTTGAATGCATTATAATGTTTTTTTTTATTATTTACAACTTTAAATAAACGATCTCAACATATATGTATGCACATGATTTAGTATATCATATATAATTAAGTCATGAAAATAAATACATTTTGAAGAATTTTGAAGAGAAAAAAAACGACAAAAAACAACAACAAACTATTGAATGCGATTATAATTTATAAATTTATTATTTTATTATTTACAGCTGTCGAAAGAAGAAGTACAGAAAGTTGAGACAAGACGGGTACAGAACAGAATGGCGGCCAGACGGTTCAGGGATAAACAGAAAGATAGAGGGTGAAAACTCTACAAAAGGTAAACTAGTCGTTCCCACAAAGACATTTCATCACCAGAGCTCCAGATCTTTAATACATTAATCTTTAATACATCTGTAAAAGTAAAATACGCATAGTAGTATATAAGAGTCAAAATGATACCACCACCATCTGGAAGCCACCGGCTACACGTGGTGCCTCCCACCGGTGGTGCTATAATTAATGACTCTTTTTATACTACTCAGATTTTACCTCCATTTTTATGAGAATAATTTATAGAGAAATGGGAAGTAATTTTAATTTTTCTAAAACACGAAGGGGGGGAGTAGGCATAATTTTTAATTTTTCCAAACACAAAGGGGGGAGTAAGCATAATTTTTTTTAAAAAACACACCTACTGTTCGGCGGGTATGTATGAGAACATATTTTTCATCAACGCGAGACCATATATTTATTGACATGAGAAGATACACCCTATTAGAGATAAGAATCCCTATGTTATACTCAGTATATATAATAACATAATGGTTTTCTAGTTAAGTGTGCGTGGTTTGAAGACAGGTAGTCACGAGAGATGTTTTCGTACCGGTATTTACGAATATGCAAACATCACCGTGCATGGATGCGAAGAGGTTCCGTTTCGCCTCGCCCCTGTCGGCATTGTGGGGTAGGGACCAAAGCCGAGTCATTACTATGTCCACCATGCGGTGGCACTCAGGCTACTCATCGAATGATTAACAAGGGATTACGTGCTCGCAAGTATTATCGTTTAGTAATAATTCAAATCGAAAAGTCAGTTTAGAAAGATATGATATCGTTTCAATTTTTTTTAAAAATTAACCACAACTTACACCCTATTAAAGATAAGAAAAACTATAAGTTATACTCACAAAAATGGATAATAAATAAAATAGAATGGGAATTGGAATTTTATAATGACCATTATTGATGAATATTACTATAAATGAAAGCACTATATATAATTGAATACATGAAATATCAGCGTAATTTATTACGTTCCGATAAAAACGTTGCATTTACAATATTATACCGGAAATTATGTAAGCTAAGCAAGAGACATATTCGTGAAATGAAGCGACTAAATAGGATCGGAGAACAACTAGGTGAAGAGGGTGAAACTAATTTTATAAGACTGTTTAAAAACAACGATTCGTTTACGGATATAGAGTTTTACGATTCTGTCTGCGCCGAGTTACCGTATTATGTATAAACCCCAACGATTCGTTTACCCACTACTAATCAAATGTCTGTAGTTGGTGCTGTAACATTTCCTCCGACTTTATTTCCAAGTTTTACCCTAAATTTATCCCAATCAGTACACTCAATTTTGGGCATGGTGGCGCGCGCCTTGATCCTTATATCATTTTTTAATTCTTCATATCTCCCCATTTCTTCCACCACGGATTCAAACTCTAAATTTGATATTTTCTTATCGGCCAACGCTTTGGACACCATAACGTCGATGCTATTTTTCTTAGACCTAGCGAGAACGGATATTCTATCATGTTTTCTACTTTTTTTCTCGAGTTTTCCACCCACCGCCCTAATTACCATACAAAGTGTTCCAGATAAAACGGTAATTCCACTCAAAACCCCTGTAAGTGGAACCATTACAATTTTAGATAGCATTGCAGTAGTCCCCGCCCCACACAACACAGAAACACTTGCCAGAACCGTACTAGATGCTTCAGCTATGTTTGCCGAGCGCCTATATTTGTTAGCGTGTCTTTTTCTATTTGCACATTCTCTAACTAAAATATCCTGCATAGCGACGATATTATTCAACCTAAAATCTGAACTTCTTTCGTTAATTGGATACAGTGTTGGTGGAGTGGTATTGAGAGTTGGATACAGTGTTGGTGAGTGGTATTGAGAGTTGGATACAGTGTTGGTGAGTGGTATTTGACAATTGGAAGCGGTGATTCGTTCATATTTAAATTTTAGTTCAATATATTAGTATTTACAAAATAAGTTCAATTAACAATGAGACAATAGTGGAAGAACTCTCTGGTTCACCGATTTTCGTAATAAAGTTAATAACACTACCTTGGGAAAGTCTAATTCGATCATCACCGGCAAATGAAACCACCGTCGAACTATCTCCAGAGATTTTAGTGACTCCAACCCCCCGTTCTTCCCCATCTACTACAATATTTATCGCGCGACCGCGCCCACAGGTTTACCATTAGCATTAACCGAGCAGACCGCCATTCTGACAACTTCACCTGCAGCTGTCATAGTGTATCCCCCATATTTATTACTCGCTTTGCACCGAACGAATATTCATAGTGCCCCACAACCAATGGGCCCCGCTTCTCAGCCCAAACTGTTATGACACGTTTTGGTGTTTTCATTGTTTTCACTATTCCGGCAAGCGCATTGTTTGCGTTATATGCCTCAGTACGAATCTCATAAGAGGCCTCCTCAAGAGCTTTGGTCGCGGCTATACGATCATGTTTTCAGTTTATCGGTTATTTTTTCATCTAGTTCAGTAAGTGTCGCTTCTCTGTTGATAGAGTCCTCTGAGCGCAACACCTCATAAGCCTTCGTAAGGTCCGCCTGGTGGCCTTCTAAGACTTTATCAATACCCGACCGGGCCTCTTTTTGAAATTCGGTTATTATCATCTAGTTCAGTAAGTGTCGCTTCTCTGTTGATAGAGTCCTCTAAGAGCAACACCCTATAAGCTTCCGTAATATCCGCCTGGTGGTCTTCTAGGGCTTTCTCAATACCCGTTCGGACTCCATCAAGATCAAACCGGGTCTCTTTTTTAAATTCGGTTATTTTTTCGTATAGGTCAGTAAGTGCCGCTTCTCTGTTGATAGAGTCCTCTGAGCGTAACGCCCCATAAGCCTCCGCAATGGCCTCTTTGTGGTCTTCTCGGACCCCCTCAACCCCCGACCTGGTCTCTTTCAGAAATTCGGCTATTTTTCCATCTAGTTCGGTAAGTGTCGCTTCTTTGCTGTGAGAGTTCTCTAAGCGCAACGCATCATAAGCCTCCGCAATGGCCTCTGCAAGGTTCGACTGGTGGTCTTCTCGGACTTTATCAATACCCGACCGGGTCTCTTTTCGAAATTTGGTTATTTTTTTATCTAGTTCAGTAAGTGCCGCTTCTCTGATGAGAGAGTCCTGAGCGCAACACCTCATAAGCCTTCGTAAGGTCCGCCTGGTGGTCTTCTCGTGCTTTCTCAATACCCGACGTGCCTCATTTCGAAAATCGATTATTTTCCCGTCTAATTCAGCAAGTGTAGCTTCTTTGCTGAGAGAGTCTTCTAAGCGCAACACCCATAAACCTCCGTAATGTCAGCCTGGCGGTCTTCTCGGGCTTTATCAATCCCCAACCGGGCCTCTTTTCTAAATTTGGTTATTTTTTTACCTAGTTCGTTTAGTTTCCGTATGCGTTTCTTCACGACTTTGTGTATTCACAGCCAGGGCATATTCTCTAAGTTGTGATAGTAGACTCTTGTGAATCTCGTCCGTGGCCCTCGATATAGTTCTATTGATCAAGGCCTTTGTTTTTTTTTGGGTAGTTAAAAAAGTCGCCCTCTGTCGGGATGAATCCCCCTTCTGCAGGTTCCAAATTATTTGAATTTGTCACCCAATCGGAAGAACTACCTGGTCCGTATATACTCATAATGTTGATATATATTTACGAACATGCGTTTAATTCTAAATAATTAATTTGAAATTTCTAGGACGACCGAAATCGGGTAATCGTTATTCAACTCTCGCCCTTTATCATCAAGAATATAAATCTTCAACTCGTGGATGTGTCCCGATTCCAAAACTTTCATCTCTGGGTGTGGGAAGTCTAAGGTTACAGTCTCGCCATAGAAACAATCGCTGGCGGGCACAGTTTTCAGTAATGTGCTGGGGGATCCGTCTATCGTGTTGTAAACGATGTGTTTCACACCCGATCCAGGTGCACCCTGAGAGTTTCGTTAAGGTGAAGTCCACCGGTTATCACCGACGTACTCACCCGGGTGAACACTCCTTTGTTTGAGGAGTATGTCTCTCTAAAACCGAGTTGAATACCCAACCCCGGGGAGACCACTACATCACTGCTGATGATCATTGTTGTGAGCCCGGTAGCATTCGATACTGTGAGGTTGATTATACCGTCAAGCTCTGAGTTGACAAAATCTTTGAGCTGTCTTATTCCCCACAGTCCGTGAGGCAGCTTTACACCTAATTGTTGTCCATCCTTCACATAGTAAAACCCTTCGCTCTTCCCCACATTCTGCCATCCAACCGTGAAGGTGATTGATCTAAGGCCTACACGGCGTTTTTGTTTTCCGCAGCAGTTGTCTATTAATTTTTGAAGTTCACAACTCCCTTTTTGAACATAGTTATAGTAGCAAACATAATAATATCTTTCAATGGATACCAAAGCATTTAGCTTTAACTCTAATGTAAAGTACGCGGTCGGAGGTAAATACACACAAAAAGACGTTGTTAACCCCCTTGTACACCCAACCGTAACGGTTAGACCGGACAGCGGCTTTGCCACCAATTTCCCTAATATCTTTGAACAATATAGGCTGCCCAAGATTACTACGATGGAGGTGGTAAACGGGTGGAAAGCAACACCGATGCAGTTTTGGCAAAACCAAATAAATTTCGCTGTATGGTGCGCAACAGCCGGTGTGGAGTTTCTATAAAGACCATCTGACATCCAAGAATGTCTGCTCCAAAGTGTCTACAACTTTCACGTGTATTATACTATTAGGAGGATTCTCAAAGAACTAGGTATTTCACTACCTCAAGACGACGCCTGGGATCCCATTTCCAACGCATACGACCGTATGGCGTTTGAAAAACTGTGTAACGAATTTAACGTTTCAAAAGACGCGGACTGGAGACAGAAAGCATTTCCTACCAGCACCGGCCTCGGGGACGTTCTCATTCACGGCCAGTCCGGGAATTGGACACAGACTGATTTTAGACACGATCACTCCGGTGACCACATCGTCAGTCGGAACGCCGGGAATTTTGACCCCGCGACTATGACATTCGGGCCGGAAGTGTCTGGAGGTCGGCACTGTGGCGTGTTTTCTTGTAAAATGTTACCTCCGAAACGGGCTCACGTCGATTACATACAGCAGGCTGCTGAGGTTCAGGACGCGTGGGGTACATTTATGTTAGATAAGGGTATAGGGTTCACGCAGGCCGGGGTTACTCACGTCAACGAATCTATTCGCACGTACGTCTGGGCCATCCTCGGCGCACAGAAGCAAACTCGCAGTTCTATACTGGGCACGGGAACGGCGTTTGATGCACAAAAACAATTCTTGGCACTTGTAGAGACGCCATCTCAGCTAGGGTGGACCTGGAGAAGGCGATCCAGAATTATCAAGACGTTTTACAGAATGCCAGCACCCCAGTAGACTATGTATTTGGAATAGGTCTTTATATGGCGCCGAGCAATATGATACTACGAGACGACCCGGTTGACGGTTACAATAATCATATCGTAATCG
>CM055279.1:67041693-67093847 GCA_029237695.1 Conchocele bisecta | reverse complement strand
ATTCGCCAGATGACAGCGGGAACATATTACTATCTAAACGTGATAACATCCGCCTCGGGATAGCGCTAGGGCGGTCCGGTGGCATTGCCCCCCCCCCCCCGGAAACTTTTGGAAATCTACATCGCATTTTCCTGCGTTCTGGCGCATTTTGGAGCAAAACTATTGATGCTGTCATAGTATTTTTAGACATAATTTTTTATTGAAAACGTTTACATTTTGAAACAATAAGAAAACGACCGAAAAATGCATGGAATACATGGCACTTGGCATGAAACGTGCCTTGTAACTTGTAAAAAATCTTTACGCGGAGAATTTTAGTGGGGCGCGCGCCGGGTCCGCCACCCCCCCCCCTGAATCCGCCCATGTTAACTCTGCAAAATATGCAATTTCAAATATATTTTTTTGTTTTACAATAATAAACATGTTACCAGTTCCATTTTTTATTTGCCGAAATTACGTCAAATATTGATTATATTGTGAAAGCAAATACAACATGGGCTCAGCAGTTTGAATTTAATCAAATAACACATTAAGGAGGCTACCATTGTTGTTATATAGAAAACAATATCAGACTATTCGGAGTTAATATGTTTAATTTGCAAAAAATGAACCAACGGCGAATTCTGCGTGAAAAGAATATATTGCATTTGTCTTCAGTGCTAATGACACACACGGACATATATACGGACATACATGAGATGAAGTTTGGTTGTGACTGGATGAATGGGAACCATTCCCTTTACGACCCTTGTGTGCCTGCGCTGTTCATATATAAGTCCAGGTCTGCAGATAAGGAATTAGTAATTGAGTATTTTCATTCCATCATTTCTGAAGCAATTGGGTATTTCAAAATTTTAATTGGGTAAAATGTAAACCACATTACTGTTTATACATCAACAGCCAGCAATTATTGAATAGTTTGCTTTAAAATGAAAACATGTCTTGGCATTTCATTACAAATATCTTGGAGACAATTCTAATGAAATACCAAGATGTTTTTTCATGGAAAGTAGTGAAACGTCCAGAAGCCCTCCGATTCAAAGTACGTATTCTTTTATTTTGTCCTTATTATGTAACGGATTTGGTGAAATATGGCGAATCAAACGCGTCTTTTTAAACTGCATTTGGTGGTCTCGGTACTTTGGCCCAAACTTATGTCGTTGTTACGAAGAATCTATTTCCGTGTCTACAGACACGGACATCGATTCTTAGCAAAAAATGACACAAGTACATGTATGTGCCGAATTCCCGGGACCACAAAATGCAGCACACGAAGACGCGTTTAATGCGCCATATTTCATAAAAAATCCGTTGCCTATTAAGGAAAATATCAAATAATACTTACACGGGCGCACTTTCAACACTTTCAGCCATTGTTGTTGCTGTTGTAACCACGTGATCATGCACATTGTTAATATGTAATCTATATTTATAACTGCAGAAATAGAGATATGTGCATTAACTAAATAGATACAACTAAAGTTAAAGGCATACATGGCTACATGTATTCAAAATACAGTTATCACTATTGCCTAATTTATCAATATTTTTTATATTGATTTATTCAGTTACTAAAAACCCAAATAACTTATGTGATACTAATTTACTTACATGCCTCTGTTCTATTATTTATATGATTGCGATATTCAAGATCGCATGTTCCTGTTACGTCAATCTGTAGCGTCAGTCTCTGGTGATCTGCACAAAGTGAAACTGTTTAAATGTATAGAGGATATTGATATTTTTGCAACGAATATGACATATATGTTCATCAAGTGGTGTGAAATATGGACATTTCACACCACGAGATGAACATATATGTCATATTCGTTGCAAAAATATGATTATTCTATTTATTATATACCGCTCCATGGAAATTAGAAGTTTTTTTTAGACTGTATACGGTAATAAATGTGTATTTGCAGTCCGGCACTGCAGATGCGCGTTATGAATATAGATAGCCGAAGTACTGATTTATTCAGTCACTAAACACACAAATAACGTATGTGATACTAATTTACTTACATGCCTCTGTTCTATTATTTATATGATTGCGATATTCAAGATCGCATGTTCCTGTTACGTCAGTTTGTAGCGTCAGTCTCCGTAGCCGATTTCACCAACATTGCAAAGTATACTTTTCTAGCAAAGTATATTTTGAGGGAGTAATCATTTATTTTTCCTGAAATGCATTATTTCATATAGAACTAACGGCTGCATATATTTGATGATTAAAAGTATGCATAATTATTATACTGAATTTATTACATTATCACAGCCAAAATGGCTGTGATAATGTAATAAATTCAGTATAATAAAAATTATTAAATTTATCCTAAAATTGAAAATTTCTCCCTCAAAGTATACTTTGCTAGAAAAGTATACTTTGCAATGTTGGTGAAATAGGCTACTGATGATCTGCAAAAGTGAAACTGTTAGATGTACTAAAATAGTTGTGGCAGTGATGGGAAAATGAGGCTTATGGGTTTATGAGCAGTGTATCTTCAAATAGCACACTCGTGTAGCCGATAACGATATACAATGTACACGTATATTGCTTGATAGAAACATGACGAGTGTTTCATTGATGGATGGCGAACCGTGTATATCCTGATCAGACTGTGTGGCTGCACATGCTGATCTGGATCTATACTGGTCGCAAAACCCATAAACACCATTTTTTCCAGTCACAACCACATTTAATGTCTACATACAGATGTAATCTATATTGGAAACGGGTATTGTTTTGTGTTTTTCAGGAGATATGTATACATGTAATTACCGCAATACTCCAGCAGGTTTGTTAAATTAAAGGTTATTTGTTTTCGTATTTGCTTTCTTGTCCTTTTATATGTTCGTACGTGACTGCGACTGCGTGAGTGCCTACCTTCGGACATCTGAGTAATTTCATGAAGTGCGTTTACAAAATTTACAATATTTTCCGCAATTGGTGTCAACAGTAGACACAATTTTCAGAGTACATGCGGAATATATGCATGAATTCTGAAAATTGTGTCAACTTTTTAATTTATTGATGACAAATATTGCAAATGTTTTAAACGTATTTAATGAAATTATGCAGATGTCCGAAGGTACAAACTCACATGGCGTGTCTCATAGGCCCTATTACATACGTCGTGTAATGCAACGTTGCATGCTGACCTATCTAGCGATCTCAGCATACAGCATAAATCAATCAACAGCAAAGCCCCCGAGCCTTATTTCTTCAAATGACGTCTGTATGTTACGGTGGCACAAAGGGGACATGGAAATAGTTTTACTTTCGCGTGCGCACGCAATAGCTTTAGCGTGCGTGCGCACGCGATAGTACACGCAAAGGCTATCGCGTGCTCACGCAAAGCCTATCGCGTGCGCACGCAACGCCTATCGCGTGCGTACGCAAAGACTATCGTGTCAAGCGAAAGTAAAACTGGTTCATGTCCTCTCTGTGTCACCGTAGTATGTACATTTGTATATCCATATTAACACGAGTGCCGTAAGTCACAAAATACGCCAGTCGAAGATGGGCCAGACAGCGAAGATGCAGAAAGGTGAAGCTGTCACCAACGCAAAAACGCTTAATGTGAATTTGAAAATCTATAGCATTATTCTTCCTCTTGTTGTGAAAATAATTTAGGTAGACATTTGTAAAGTATAAATTATATATGACTGCATACAAAAATGTAGAATCTATATTTTTGTGTAAAAATGTTTTCTTTTTCGGCAAAAAAACACCAGTATATGCACATGTACAACATGTGTAGAAGACGTGTCTGAAGTTTCAAATCGATTGACTGAAAGGTTTTAGACGAGTAGTGTACACAAACTCTGTACACTATATAGAATTATATACGAGATGTAGACAAAAATGTTAAAAACTTGTTTTCGGCATAAAACACCAAGCTGCACATCTTCAATATGTGTAGACGTGTGAAGTTTCATATCGATTGACTGAACGGTCTTAGAGGGGTCGTGTACATAAACTCTGCAGTTGTTCTATGCGCCACCGAAGCGGTGAAACATAATACATGTACGTACCGTTTGCTTTTCAAAACGGGCGTATACAAACCAAGCAATATTCATATGAAGTAGATTAATTCGTTCTGTGTATCTTTACACTTATTAACTAGATGGAATATCACATGTAAATTTGTGACAAATGTCCAATGGTGGGGGAAGATGGAGGGTGGAGCAATACCTCCCATTATTTACCGTATGATGACATTTATCAGGTAACCTGCTCTGTATTGACCGAATACGTACTGACTGATAACATATTGTTGTATCAGGCATTGCCCTGATATAAACATCAGGGTTACAACGAAGTGAAAACTGACGTTCCATTGGTAGGATGACGTCACGTGACGTTACCGATTGATGTCAGTGTAATGACGCAACGTAAACAAGTCCGCGTTCTGTCCATATAATACGACGTCATCTAATGTCATTTTCGAGCAAAAAACGTTACCTGATAAATAGAATACCAGGCTAGTGTATTTTGATATCAAGTTTATCAGGCTCGGCTCGGAAACGGTAGGAATTCCTCGGCAAGTCTCGGAATTCCTACGCGTTTCCTAGCCTTGCCTGATAAACTTAATATCAAAAGACACTAGCTTCTATGTTTCTACATGTACGCAATGTAGACCAGACATTTCGCTTCATTTGAGGCAGATTAATCGCACCTGGACCCAATTTTGCAAACATCCAGCAGTGTTGGAGTGTTGGACCTTTGGAAAATTGGGAACCAGAGGCGACTCCATGCGGTATTACTGTCATACGCGCACCTTCATGTGTGCATTCGGTCTCGTGATGGCCAAAACAGGATTTGCAGCTAAAATAATGACTGTCGATCATCGCATCACATACATATATGGATGGAACAGTTATATCTACAACTATTTGTCATCTGCCGCATACAGATCATCATTAATGATTTGCGGCAAGCTAAATAGTCAAACTATTTTCTCCTAAATATATAACTGCTTAGGTCATGTTTATTTTGTGTTATCGTCATTGTATGCACTACAGTATATTACAGGTTTGGTAATAAAACAGTTATTTCATGTTCATTCGGGAAACAGTTAAAACACATTACCCCTCGGTGTTGTGGACGACTCGATGCACCATTGCTCTCGGCCTTCGGCCTCGGGCAATAGCACCTCAGCCACATCACAGCACAGGCAACAGCTATGACTGTTTCCCGAATGACCATGAAATAATTGTGTATAGGAATTATCTCGTTTCACGTCATTTTGTCGCAATTCTTGAGACGTGCCGTTATTGACAACGTCGTGGAGATTAATGACGTAAAACAAACTTTAACCAATAAACAGCGTTACCACGATGTCACATGGGCTACTGTAAAGAAATGAATATAAACCAAATACGTTGAATCAGCGTTTCTATTATGAATTTATGGAAGTTATAAATTTGACGCTACACACGCTATTCTACACAATTTATAAAGTGTGCTATTATTGGGCGGAGTTCCCGCTCTAATTCGGCACCATTGCCGTCACCGATGTTGCCTTGCATACATATATGCACTACTGTAACCTATTTCATCAACATTGCAAAGTATACTTATCTAGCAAAGCATACTTTGAGGGAGACATTTTCAATTTTAGAATAAATTTATTAATTTTTATTATACTGAATTTATTACATTATCACAGCCATTTTGGCTGTGATAATGTAATAAATTCAGTATAATAATTCTGCATACTTGTAATCATCAAATATTTGCAGTGGTTAGTTCTATATGAAGTAATGCATTTTGGGAAAAATGAATGATTACTCCTTCAAAGTATACTTTGCTAGATAAGTATACTTGGCAATTTTGATGAAATCGGCTACTGGACATTTATCTCAGGTGATAATGTCTGTTCATGATCGAATAGCACACATCTATGGCTCAGACTTTTCAAATGCCTGAAGTACAGTGAAACCTCTCTAAACCGGACACCCTGGGGACCTCCCAGTGTGTCCGGTTTAGAGAGGTTTCACGGTATAACTAGTTTCACTGCATATCCCACGTCCGGTAAGACCGCACGGATCCGCTGTCTGAGAGACAGTTGTAGGTATACGGCCAGAGCATGTGATTATAAACATGACTGAGAACGTACTCGGAAAAGATGCTCCAAATCAGGTCATTAGGTGGTCGAGGCTGAGTTATGCACAGTCTTGGATAATCAAGCTGTCTGAGTTGGACACCTGCATTGGACCCGCAATTAGAACTCTTATGTGGTCGGTTCTCGTGCTCAAAATCAGAAAGTTTGATTGGTCGAGGCTGAGCTGTGCTCAGTCTCGGCCAACCAAACCATCTGATTTCGATCGAGTACTGGGTGATCGACGATCGAGTTAAGTTAAGTTCGAGGCTGCTCGAATAACAGATTTCAACTGAAATTGTATTTTGGAATGAAAAGATAAAACTATTGTGTGTATTTGAAGGTCATAATTTATTCAACAGTTAAACATAACAATATAATTATATTCTTTATAAGATGCATACTCACAATGATGTATGACGATAATACAATAACACAATGGAGGTGAACTATATACACGCATAACTAATACTGAAATTCTCCATGAACCAATCAATACATTCCCATGCAGTGTGCCATACAGTATTTAGAAGCATTCAGATTGATTCCGATCGTTGTCCTAATAAACCAGATATCGATGGCTCGTTGATAAGCAAATACCCTGCTGCAATTGCGCACTCCGACAGTGGCAGTTTGTTAGAATGAGCGAGACCCGTTCGTGATGATTTCATATGGTCTTAATTAATATTGCTTACACATTTCATAAGAATCTCGACAGTGCCTTAGTAAGTGGTTCAATAAACAAAGCATGCTATCACACGTGTAGGGTTATCTATTTACATGCATAACAAACATAATATCACATTGGATATTGCACAATGATCCCATAAGGATACACAACAGCATTGATAGTATACAAAATATAATAAGTTCCGTTTTCATATTCACAGTAAATTTGAATTTGTACACTAAGTCTTGTATTTACAGAAACGTTCTTATAGAACATTAACCAAAAGTCCAACAACGGTTCCTCACCCAATGGTTCTGTGGTTGGTGGATACATGGGATAAGTATTTATCATTATGGACGTTTAAATCCAAATCTCAGATCTATAGCCTTCAGTTTGTAAAACGGATGAAATGGTGTTTTTTTCTACCGATAATAGTTTGGAAGCTCTCAAAGGTACGGTCAAAATATGTTTCAAATGAGTACATCAACGTGTACTATGTATTTCTAAGTGAAAATTGCTACCTCACGTGCTATTTTCTTAGAGTTAATAGGGTAATACACTATACTTGGTATACGGGCGTATGGTTACCCGTATTAACTCTATTAGGCGTGTGCTGTCGCCATTTTCATTAATCTGATCAAAAGAATGCACTTAATTAACACGTATTTTCATTTGTCCGATACACTGATTGTCCGGATAACTGGTATGACCCATGTACGGGGATCCGGGGGCATGCTCCCCTGAACATGTTTGATATCTGCGTCCAATTTCCTGCGTTCTGGCGCATTTTAGAGCAAACAAATCTTTACTCGCCTTTGACTTATTCGAATGCATACAGAATAATTATTTACAAACGTGTGTATATTTCAGTGCGTACTATATATTTTTAAACTGTAATGTTATGTCTATATGTGTTATTTATAGAATATAGTACAGCTTTAAGTGAAAAGAATACATAAAATATATGTACGTCGGTGTTCACGCTGTATTAAATTCGTCACTACTGCACAATATTTTCACCATTAGCTAAGTCCCCCTTCTTCCACTGACCCTTCAACTGTGTTAGAATTCGGACTTCTTTGCACAGCTCCGTGTAACTCGTTGTATATACATGTAATTTTATTTTTGTTTGTAATCTCACAATACCGATTATTTATTTTCAGGTCTAAGGACACCGACGCGTCAAAGAAAATGCTTGAACGACAGTATTCAAATTCGACATTGAACTTTGTTATTACCATGGACGACGCCGACGCCGTACAAGTAGTTCCTACCTGCGACGCGGTTGCCATAGTTACCGGAGATGCAATTACGTCATACGCAGGAGTTCCGGTGTGTGGAAACGGCGATGTCATATTCGAGGTGTGACCTTGACGCGCTCGTGCAATACAGGATGGAAGCGTCCGGAGAATCCGAAACACCAACAACGGCGTCCTTGGATACGGCTGCTGCATACACTTGTATAACCCCCATGTGTGGAGAGGACACGGATTATATTCAAGGACATATACGTAGTGGAAACAATATCAAATACGGCAAACAGAAATGTGATTCCATCTCGCATCGGCGAACAATCAATCCATATCCGAATTTTTCGTCTATTATGCATGTCCAATGTCCTGACAACGTGACCCCACAAACAGCCACAGTAGACGATAACAAAAGCGGATTACATCACGTTGTTACGGGGCGCCAAGTGGGACATGGCTCAATTTTTTCAACAAAATTCAGTTGTGTACCTATAAACTTGACAAAAACAAAACAAAATTAAATATATACTGATTTTGTCAACAAAATTCACTTTTGTGCCACAAAACTCAATTCTGTGTCACAAAATTCACTTACTTTTGTGCCACAAAACTCAATTCTGTGTCACAAAATTCATTTCTGTGTCACAAAATTCAATTGTGTGTCACAAAATTCAATTCTGTGTCACAAAATTCAATTCTGCATACGTTTCGTATACGTATTTTCTTACGTTTCGATTCTGTTGCCCAAATATGGCACACGCATGTAAGAAGGACTACCATTGGTCAGAAACTGGACTGGAGAAATGGGTCACGGTCGCCGATCAGCGATCCAAAATGGCGTCTGAAGAAGTAAGTTTCAGAGAACGCTGGATGAAACACACTTGTTACTGCTTTGTAGCTTAGTGTTGCAAGGTATTCTTACTGTTTAAACGTATACACGGGGTGCTAGCAAGATCCCACGATAAAATGGTCTCGCTTAAACCTGCAAGTGTACTCCACCATCTAGTAAAATGGACTAAGACCGATCTCAACCAATCAACGTAGAGATGACATAGACTATCAGTTACGCAAACTAATTTTGTGGACAAAACTGACTTTTGTGGACAAAACTGAATTCTGTCCCACAAAATTGAATTTTGTTCACAAAACTCAATTCTGTCTTACAAAATTGAATCCTTTATAACAAAAATGAATTTTGTATATCAGAATTTTACATAATTGGATTTTGTGATTTTTAGTGTTACAAAACTCAATTTTGTCTGGACAAAATTGGTTTTGTACACATAATTAACCTGTCCTGCATGGCGCCCCGTAGTTGTGCCAGGAGTGGCGATTAAACATTCCGCTGGTCGTCATCCAAACGAGATATGCGAAACGATGTGCGAGGTTCCCAAGGAATGGAAACTGCGGATAATGCAGGTCAGAGTGCTATCATGTTATACAACAAAATCATTCATGGAAAGTGCTAACGTAGGGGGGGGGGGGGGGGGGGGGCTGTGGGGGGGGGGGGGGGGGGGGGGGGGGGGGGGGGGGGGGGGGGGGGGGGGGGGGGGGGGGGGGGGGGGGGGGGGGGGGGGGGGGGGGGGGGGGCGGGGGGTGCAGTGTGAACATACTTAGATGGACGCATTAGAGGAGGCGCTGGTGAGTGGAACGCTGACCCCGCTGATAAAGGAGGAGCTGAAATACTCGATACAGTCACGGAGATTAAAGGAGGGCAAGTCTGAGATGAAGGTGGAATTCAGGCATCCGGAAGAGTATCAGGTATGTTAGTTGCCGGTGTAACGTTAGCCTTAGTAAGTCCGTGAAAACCTTCAGCCTAGCCAAGCGGCTTAAGGGGCTCACGCTGGGGGTGTGAACCCCGTATGTCCGTGAAAATCCTTCAGCCTAGTCATAGCGGCTTAAAGGGCTCACGCTGGGGGGGGGGGGGGGGGGGGGGGGGGGGGGGGTGGGTGGTGGTGGAACCCGTGGAAACCAATTTGTTGGTATATACACAATATGAATGGTAACGATGATATTACGCAATATGCACACCGCGTACCGTAGTTCTTCTACCAAATGGCGTATGTTTATATGAATGTGCCGATATGTAACCGACCGTGGGAAGTTGAAGCATGTCTGTAAACTTATTTTTTGTTTTCAAATGGTAAACCCATTATCAAAAATTCAAACACGCACACATATAAAAATACACAGTAATGGATAATTTTGCTCTGAATGTTCTGTTGGCCACTTTCGATTTTAACAACTATACATTCCATTTTCTAAATAAATACGCATGCTGTCGCGCGGGCATCCGTCACCAAAATAACAATATATGAAGGAATCTGCTTAGTGAGAGTACGGTTGATGAATGCGAACATAAAATTTGAAGAAACTTACAAAAATAAATCAGTACTTGCAGTAAATTCATAGAGAGGGTCGAGACGGGTAGCCCGCGGCTGTGGGCAGCCGAGGGAGTGGGGGTCAGCGCAGCATTTTCCCATAGACCTGCTACCTGCTAGTACGGGGTACATGTACATTAATTAGTCATTAGCCCGTCCGTCAGTCATATTGGCTACACTCAAAACGTTCCTCCCGCTTTCTGAGATGTAAATTTAATTACGAGAGTCATGCCCATGGAATGGACGGTCGATTTTTAATTTGTTTAAAAATCCCCGGGGTGTCCGACTACCCTCATCGAGCGCTGTTCAAAGTCATTTATATGTGCAGCCATAGGCCTATCCAAATCGGTGGCTTTGCAAACCCCTTTGTTGGTATATACCCAATGTGCCTATTAATAATGATATTATGCAATACGTTCCAATATAAGGCAAAAAAACGTGAAATATATTGGACTGATTTCAATTTTCGCGGCGGGGACAAAAGCAACCGGCCATGAGAAGTTTCAGCCTGTCCGTAAACTTGATATATAGAGAACACATCGGTATTTGTTCACACCCCTGTGTTGGTATATACCCAATGTGCCTATTAATAATGATATTATGCAATACATTCAAATATAAGGCCAAACAAACGTGAAATATATGGGACTGATTTCAATTTTCACGGTGGGGACAAAAGCCGCACCCGGCCATGAGAAGTTTCAGCCTGTCCGTAAACTTGATATATAGAGAACACATCGGTATTTTTTCACAACCCTGTGTTGGTATATATCCAATGTGCCTATTAATAATGATATTATGCAATATGTACCAATATAAGGCAAAAAAAAAAAAAATAAAAAAAAAAAAAAAAAAAATGAAATATATGGGACTGATTTCAATTTTCACGGCGGGGACAAAAGCACCCGGCCATGAGAAGTTTCAGCCTGTCTGTAAACTTGACATATAGAGAACACATCGGTATTTGTTCACACCCCTGTGTTGGTATATACCCAATGTGCCTATTAATAATGATATTATGCAATATGTTCCAATATAAGGCAAACAAACCGTGAAATATATGGGAATGATTTCAATTTTCACGGCGGGGACAAAAGCATCCAGCCATGAGAAGTTTCAGCCTGTCCGTAAACTTGATATATAGAGAACACATTGGTATTTTTTCACACCCCTGTGTTGGTATATACCCAATGTGCCTATTAATAATGATATTATGCAATACGTTCAAATATAAGGGGGAAAAAAACGTGAAATATATGGGAATTATTTCAATTTTCACGGCGGGGACAAAAGCACCCGGCCATGAGAAGTTTCAGCCTGTCCGTAAACTAGATATATAGAGAACACATCGGTATTTTTTCACACCCCTGTGTTGGTATATACCCAATGTGCCTATTAATAATGATATTATGCAATATGTTCCAATATAAGGCAAAAAAACGTGAAATATATTGGACTGATTTCAATTTTCACGACGGAGACAAAAGCACCCGGCCATGAGAAGTTTCAGCCTGTCCGTAAACTTGATATATAGAGAACACATCGGTAGTTTTTCACAACCCTTTATTGGTATATACCCAATGTGCCTATTAATAATGATATTATGCAATACGTTCCAATATAAGGCAAAGAAAACGTGAAATATATGTGACTGATTCAATTTTCACGGCGGGGACAAAAGCACCCGGCCATGAGAAGTTTCAGCCTGTCCGTAAACTTGATATATAGAACACACTCGGTAGTTTTTTCACAACCATTTGTTGGTATATTCCCAATGTGCCTATTAATAATGATATTATGCAATACGTTCCAATATAAGGCAAAGAAAACGTGAAATATATGTGACTGATTCAATTCACGGCGGGGACAAAAGCACCCGGCCATGAGAAGTTTCAGCCTGTCCGTAAACTTGATATATAGAGAACACATCGGTAGTTTTTCACAACCCTTTGTTGGTATATACCCAATGTGCCTATTAATAATGATATTATGCAATACGTTCCAATATAAGGCAAAGAAAACGTGAAATATATGTGACTGATTCAATTTTCACGGCGGGGACAAAAGCACCCGGCCATGAGAAGTTTCAGCCTGTCCGTAAACTTGATATATAGAGAACACATCGGTATTTTTTCACACCCCTGTGTTGGTATATATCCAATGTGCATATTAATAATGATATTATGCAATATGTACCAATATAAGGCCAAAAAAACGTGAAATATATGGGACTGATTTCAATTTTCACGGCGGGGACAAAAGCCGCACCCGGCCATGAGAAGTTTCAGACTGTCCGTAAACTTGATATATAGAGAACACATCGGTATTTGTTCACACCCCTGTGTTGGTATATACCCAATGTGCCTATTAATAATGATATTATGCAATATGTTCCAATATAAGGCAAAAAAAAACGTGAAATATATGGGAATGATTTCAATTTTCACGGCGGGGACAAAAGCACCCGGCCATGAGAAGTTTCAGCCTGTCCGTAAACTTGATATATAGAGAACACATTGGTATTTTTTCACACCCCTGTATTGGTATATACCCAATGTGCCTATTAATAATGATATTATGCAATACGTTCCAATATAAGGCAAAGAAAACGTGAAATATATGTGACTGATTCAATTTTCACGGCGGGGACAAAAGCACCCGGCCATGAGAAGTTTCAGCCTGTCCGTAAACTTGATATATAGAGAACACATCGGTAGTTTTTCACAACCCTTTGTTGGTATATACCCAATGTGCCTATTAATAATGATATTATGCAATACGTTCCAATATAAGGCAAAGAAAACGTGAAATATATGTGACTGATTCAATTTTCACGGCGGGGACAAAAGCACCCGGCCATGAGAAGTTTCAGCCTGTCCGTAAACATGATATATAGAGAACACATCGGTAGTTTTTCACAACCTTTTGTTGGTATATACCCAATGTGCCTATTAATAATGATATTATGCAATACGTACCAATATAAGGCCAAAAAACGTGAAATATATTGGACTGATTTAAATTTTCACGGCGGGGACAAAAGCACCCGGCCATGAGAAGTTTCAGCCTGTCCGTAAACTTGATATATAGAGAACACATCGGTATTTGTTCACACCCCTGTGTTGGTATATACCCAATGTGCCTATTAATAATGATATTATGCAATATGTTCCAATATAAGGCCAACAAAAAAACGTGAAATATATGAATGATTTCAATTTTCACGGCGGGGACAAAAGCACCCGGCCATTAGAAGTTTCAGCCTGTCCGTAAACTTGATATATAGAGAACACATTGGTATTTTTCACACCCCTGTGTTGGTATATACCCAATGTGCCTATTAATAATGATATTATGCAATACGTTCCAATATAAGGGGAAAAAAAACGTGAAATATATGGGAATTATTTCAATTTTCACGGCGGGGACAAAAGTACCCGGCCATGAGAAGTTTCAGCCTGTCCGTAAACTTGATATATAGAGAACACATCGGTATTTGTTCACACCCCTGTGTTGGTATATACCCAATGTGCCTATTAATAATGATATTATGCAATATGTTCCAATACAAGGCAAAAAAAACGTGAAATATATGTGACTGATTTCAATTTTCACGGCGGGGACAAAAGCACCCGCCATGAGAAGTTTCAGCCTGTCCGTAAACTTGAATAAATAAACTTCCGGTAAGTAAGAATGCCGATCGTTAAATTACCCTTCGCTGCTCCCTCCTACCACCCAAAACAAAAATGTGATCTAGGCTTCGGCGACATGTCTGGGTATGGAAGGTTTACAACCCGATTCCCACAACGAACGGACCTAGTCATATAAACACATTAAATATACATTAGATATACATGTACCTAAAATAATTCATAAGTGAACAAAAATGGCCACATTATCTTACATATTTTAATGAAATATTTGTGGCCATTTTTTTCCCCACTTATGGATGATTTTTTAGGTATATCCTATGCATATTTAATGTATTTATATACCTAGGTCCGTTAAGTTAAATTCTTTCGTATAGCAAAATCACATCATGAGTAAATCATACACAAAGATAAATTTCACTATGTCACATCCCAGTGTGGTACGTTTTCACCCTTTTGTTTTGACCCGGGTACGTTTTGACCAGAACCCAAATGATCACATTATATAAATGGGTTTTATACGGCAAATAGTAAGAAAAAAAGGATGGCACGATTTACCCAAATCTACCCAAATCTTACCCAAATCTACCCAAATCTTCATATAATTACTATATGTGTCAATAAAAATAAGCTATACACATCATACTAACGATGTTTGGACTTTTCTTACATAATGTATGTCATTAATTTGCTCATACCAGTGCCCATTTTAATGTTTTGATGCAAAATGGAAATATTTGTATATGAAATAAATGGAGAGTACCGCGATAAACTTAATACTAGGAAGCCAAGGAAGATAATCCACTTTATAATGGCTAAACATGCTAAATGGGAATGATTATTTTTAATTGAAATACAAATACAAAACTGTAGAACCTCTCTAATGTTGACATACAAGGAGACAGTAGTGTGAAGGTGTCGACCGTATACTGGCCGTTTTCGCCCACCAGGACGTGTAGCCATCTTGTACATAATCACTTGTTGAGGCTATACCTCTAGGGAAATTTGCAATCACAGTCTGATCAGTGTCTACACTGTTTTCCATCTTGTACATAATCAATGTATACCATATACAAGAAGCAAGCCGCGTGTCGTCCGCCAGGACGTGTAACCATCTTATAACAATCACTTGTTGAGGCTATACATTCTAGGGGAAATTTGCAATCACAGTCTGATCAGGGTCTACCCGGTTACCCATTTTATGCATAACCACTTGTTGAGGCTATACCTGTAGGGGAAATATGCATTCACAATCTAATCAGGATCTACACAGTTTCCCATATTGTACATAATCGACTATACATAACGAGCTACCCCACTAAAATACACTGTGTTCTGGTCAATACAATATAATATTGGGCTTTGTCTACATAGAGGTGTGAAAAACATTCAAGCTCTTTGACAAGATATACAAACCATACACAAATTTAAAAATATATATATTGCATGCATATTATGGTTCATTTTCATCAATGTTCTTAATACAAGATCGTTTATTATTGTTATTGTAGATGAATATTAAGAATATTTATTTATATATATATATATATATATATTATATATATAGCAACTCCGTAAATTAAATTGCAATAACTAAACTATGCCCAGAAGTCATTTGTGCTAATAAAAAACATTCATTCAATGCATTATACTTTGTTTTTAACTATTTCAAAAAGATGTTGGCATATAATTACTCGGCGAAATAAATATTGCAATACTATGGAGGTGACCGGTTACTTAGACAGTTGGACTATTATATGTGCCATATGAAATCATGATCGATGGCAACTTAAAGTTAGACAACTGAGACATAATGAATGAGTCTCGATCACATTAGTCTCCCTTTATAATAATGATACATGTATATTAATCGCTTTCCCGCGGAAATATGTGCTTTATTCTTCCATTTTTCGGTCAAAATGTGCTTCTTGTATGATATACTAATGATATATTGTTGAAAACGTATATAACATAATCAATAATCTCGGCCCATGGTCAAGTCGGCCCATGGTCAAGTCGGCCCATGTGTCTGATCAAGTCGGCCCACATGTCTGGTCAAGTCGGCCCACATGTCTGGTCAAGTCGGCCCACATGTCTGGTCAAGTCGGCCCACGTGTCTGGTCAAGTCGGCCCACGATCTCAGATCAGATGTATGGTCAACTTTGATAAGTCTAACGTAATATATTCAAAAACTAAATTGAGTTTGAAAAGAAGTTTGTTTTTTTATGTAGATCTAAATAAATATTTTTTTCATGAATAAATATATATTTTTTTAATTAAAATAGAATCTTTTTAAATATATATCATGTTTCTTGTTAAATCACCATTTCTAATAAATTTATATGTCATATACGAACAATATGATATGGGCCGAGATGACCACGGAAAAAATAAATTATTTTCTCATTTTAAATTAAATTTCATCAGGTTCTTTGCAATCTTCTTCTCAAAATATTCTTGAATCACCATTTCTAATTTTTTTTTTATGTCATATACAAAAATATATAATATGGGCCGAGATGACCAAAAAATGTGGGCAGAGATGACCAGTGATCTGGGCCGACTTGACCAGCGATCTGGGCCAAGATTGAAATGTGGGCCGAGATGACCATGGTCCGACTTGACCAGACACCGCAGCAGTTACGTGTTCGCAACTAAATAGTATACGAAATCATTGCAATTTATGTATTTAAAATGTTATATGAGATTAATTCCGTAACGTTTTGTTGGTAGTGACGTGAACAGTGGTGTAAAAACGGTATGAGTCATATATGACCTCCGCACTTTACCTCCCACATATCGCCAAACAGGTGTCCGATAGCATCTCGATTTATCAGCAGAATAGTATGGCCACTAAAGTGCGACACGGAGCTCGAAAATACACATTCATAACATCCCCGGACGGGAAAATACCTAATCTTTACATTTGGGACCATTTTTATGCTTAGACGTACGTTAATCTCATTAAATCTTGAAATATAATCGATGACTTAAACTTTACACAGCCTTGGCCCCGATTGTTATTGTTCCGTCTGCGCATGCGCGGACTGAAACCTTCACTGGGCTGAAGCATTTTCTGTTATACCGGCAGTAACTCTGCAAAACTATAGCGAAGATTTGTTGAAGGTTCACAAACGAGATAAACGAAAACTAATGGAAAACGCAGTGAAAACGATCGTTTTGTACAACGATATTCATAGAAACGAATATCGTTGTTTATTTGTACACGAAAATGATATGTTCGCTTAATTACCCGACTACCAACTATGTAAACGCCTGTCATTTATTTCAACGCATGTCGTAATATATACTATTATGTTGAAATAAATAAATATTTTAAAGAATTTGAATGCATTATAATGTTTTTTTTTATTATTTACTTTCAATAAACGATCTCACATAATATATGTATGCACATGATTTAGTATATCATATATAATTAAGTCATGACATTTTGAATGAATTTGAAAAAAACGACAAAAAAACAACAACAACAAACTATTGAATGGGATTATAATTTATAAATTTATTATTTTATTATTTACAGCTGTCGAAAGAAGAAGTACAGAAAGTTGAGACAAGACGGGTACAGAACAGAATGGCGGCCAGACGGTTCAGGGATAAACAGAAAGATAGAGGTGAAACTCTACAAAAGGTAAGCTAGTCGTTCCCACAAAGACATTTCAACACCAGAGCTCCAGATCTTTAATACATTAATCTTTAATACATCTGTAAAAGTAAAATACGCATTGAATTTGAAATCTGGGGGTATAATATTCTTTAGACACACAACTTATCTGGAGCGCTATCATCATTCTCTGTGTGTAATCACATACATATTTGTATCGTAGTCTGTGTGGCGATATCAAATGTGGCATACCTCTATGTGTTTGCCACATACAACCATTTCAAAACGGCTTGATTCTCTTTAACCCTAACACCGCTTTTATTAGGTTTGAGGCGGCTTTCAGCTGCGCCGAAAACCTATTGTATTCGTTGGTTTTTTTTTTTTTTTTTTTTTTTTTTTTATTCAGCCGTTCAGTCTACAGCCCAAACCGCTGGTCGGATCGACTTCAAATTTTGCATGCCGATTCGGATCAAGTGTGAGCAGAGAATCGGAGATTTTCAGAAATATCATAATGCCACTTTCCACGAAACCGGAAGTGACGTCATATTTTCTATAACTTTCTATAACTTCCTTATTTTCCAACCGATTTCAAAAATTATTTTTGCATTGGAAAGCTGACAACATTCTCTATCTCGGCTTCGCTGAAAGTTCTCGGCTATCTGGTCAAATAAGAGAGCTATAGGGATTTGAAGTTGAAATATGTACATACTTTTAAACGATTTTGCCGAATTTTTGCCGAATTTCGGCTGATAACGGGTGTCTTTGCTGCAAACGTTTTCCAATTTGTACAGTAATGTCAGCAACATAATTTCTTGCCAGTGTGATTAGGGAGTGTCAGGCGCATAAAAGATGATAATTTTCAGAGATCTATCTTGACTACTTCCGGTTCTATTGGATGTCAAAGATGAACGTCTTTTTTTCAAGTTTTCAAAATAGAGCAAACGGATGTGACGTCAGCTTCGTTATTTATCAATAGATTTCAAAATTTCTTGCTGCGGTCGATATTTCAGTCATGTAGCTAAAACTTTCCCGCTTTGTGCCCGGCCTATGGTGAAAAACAAACGAAAACTTCACTGGCGGAATATTGCACATATGTAATTTCCGTTTTATTAGGTGTATTTACAAATGGCGTAAACTGCAATCTAGGGGCGATAACTATCGAAAAATAATCATCCGCTGACTTACGGGCTCCCTCCATCTACACCAAACCGCTGGTCGCATCGACTTAAAATTTTGCATGCCGATTCGGATCAAGTGTGAGCAGAGACTCAGAGATTTTCAGATATCTGTTAATTCTACTTCCCACGAAAACGGAAGTGACGTCATACTTCCTATAACTTCCTTATTTTCCAA
Organism: Conchocele bisecta; assembly: GCA_029237695.1. Taxonomy (NCBI): domain Eukaryota; kingdom Metazoa; phylum Mollusca; class Bivalvia; order Lucinida; family Thyasiridae; genus Conchocele; species Conchocele bisecta. The sequence continues at coordinate 67,074,808 of CM055279.1, read as the reverse complement.
CCGATTTCAAGAATTCTTTTTGCATCGAAAATTCTCTATCTCAGTTTCCCTGACAGTTTTCGGCTGTCTGCTCAAATAAAAGAGCTATATGCATTTGAAGTTGAAAAATGTACATACTTTTCAACGATTTTGACGAATTTCGGCTGATAACGGGTGGTCTTTACAAACGTTTTCCAATTTGTACAGTACTGTCAGCAACATAATTTCTTGCCAGGGTGATAGGGGAGTGTCAGCCGCATGAAAGATGATAATTTTCAGAGCTATATCTTGACTACTTACGGCTCTATTCGATGTCAAAGATTAACGTATTTTTTCAAGTTTTCAAAATAGAGCAAACGGATGTGACGTCAGCTTCGTTATTTATCATTCGATTTCAATTGTTTTTGCTGTAGTCGATATTTCTGTCCTTTAGCTAAATCTTTGGCTGAGGATCGAACCCGGTATCCCTCGCTCCGAGCCCATCGCTCTACCTCTACTTAGTTACACATGAAATCAATGTTTGAGGCTCAAACCGTTGATGCAGCTCAAGCTGCTCTAGTCTTAATTTGTTATCGTCTGCTGTTTATTTTCTAATTTCCATTTTTATCATCAAAAACATGTTTTGACATCACTTTCGAATAATTTACAACATGCTTTGACAGCACTTCAGAATCATTTCCATTGGAAATGATTTTGAAGTGCTGTCAACACATGTTTTTATTGAGAAATAAGGCAAGATATAAAAGCAACAGCAGACACCAATTGTTGTGTGTAGGGTTAAAGGCACTGCGTGTGTCTCCGATATGCCACGAAGTGAAATAGGACAGGACAAAATAGTTTAATTTTAGATTGTATCGTATTTCCGAATCAAATTGTACCAATAAGTCGTCTGTAAAAAGCGTTGATTGGTAAAGACAATGGTTATAATGCTGAACAATAATTAGCGTCTAAAAATCAATAAAAGGGTGACCATTGAAATATAATATTAAAGTGTACAATGGATATTTGATCCTGCCTCACAAATAATATTTTTAAAACCATACTTGCAAAATGCACCTTTTCTGGTAATGGTGCTCGGCGATTGTCATGCTTTCTTGAATGTGTCTTATAAAGTGAAACATCTCTAAACTGGACACACTGGGAAGTTCCCAGTGTGTCCGGTTTAGAGAGGTTTCACTGTAAAGCAGGCATCTGATAATTCTGAGCCATAGTTGTGTGCTATGTGATCATGAACAGACATTATCACCTGAGACAAATAACCAAGACACCCGAGAAAAATAAGATCACAGATGTTTCTTGCTGTACGGCTTCGAGAGTTTCCACTATATGTGTTTTATCTTTATTTCCCACAGCACTGTCAACATATTGAATCAATGCACACAGAACTGAGGTACGAGTTGAATCAACTGAAAAAAGAGCGGGACGAGTTGAAGGTGCTGATACAAGAACATTTATCCGGGTGTCCATCCACACCACAAACATTCTCCAGATGACAGCGGGAACATATCACTATCTGTTACACATAAACGTGATAACATCCGCCACTGGATATTGGTCAATTAAACACATTAACCAGGCGCGGATCCAAGATTTCGGGTTAGGGGGGAGTGGGCGTAACTATTTTACAATACTTGACTATATTATCGAACGAGCTATGCTCGTTCGATAATATAGTCAAGTATTGCAAAATAGTCGACCGAGCGGAGCTCGGGATAGCGTAGGGCGGTCCAGGGGCATTGCCCCCCCCCCCGGCAACATTTGGAAATCTACATAGCTTTCCTGCGTTCTGGCGCATTTTGGAGCAAAAATATTGGCGCTGTCATAGTATGTTTAGACATGATTTTTGATTGAAAACGTTTAAATTTTGAAACAATAAGAAAACGACCGAAAAATGCATGGAATACATGGCACTTGGCATGAAACGTGCCTTGTAACTTGTAAAAAATCTTTACGCGGAGAATTTTAGGGGGGCGCGCACTTGGTCCGCCATCCCCCCTGAATCCGCCCATGTTAACTCTGCAAAATATGCAATTTCAAATATATTTTTTTGTTTTACAATAATAAACATGTTACCAGTTCCATTTTTTATTTGCCGAAATTACGTCAAATATTGATTATATTGTGAAAGCAAATACAACATGGGCTCAGCAGTTTGAATTTAATCAAATAACACATTAAGGAGGCTACCATTGTTTTTATATAGAAAACAATATCAGACTATTCGGAGTTAATATGTTTAATTGGCAAAAAATGAACCAACGGCGAATTCTGCGTGAAAAGAATATATTGCATTTGTCTTCAGTGCTAATGACACACACGGAAATATATACGGACATACATGAGATGACGTTTGGTTGTGACTGGATGAATGGGAACCATTCCCTTTACGACCCTTGTGTGCCTGCGCTGTTCATATATATGTCCAGGTCTCCAGATAAGGAATTAGTAATTGAGTATTTTCATTCCATCATTTCTGAAGCAATTGGGTATTTCAAAATTTTAATTGGGTAAAATTTAAACCACATTACTGTTTATACATCAACAGCCAGCAATTATTGAATAGTTTGCTTTAAAATGAAAACATGTCTTGGCATTTCATTAGAAATATCTTGAAGACAATTCTAATGAAATACCAAGATGTTTTTTTCATGGAAAGTAGTGAAACGTCCAGAAGCCCTCCGATTCAAAGTACGTATTCTTTTATTTTGTCCTTATTATGTAACGGATTTGGTGAAATATGGCGAATCAAACACGTCTTTCTAAATTGCATTTGGTGGTCTCGGTACTTTGGCCCAAACTTATGTCGTTGTTACGAAGAATCTATTTCCGTGTCTACAGACACGGACATCGATTCTTAGCAAAAAACGACACAAGTACATGTATGTGCCGAATTCCCGGGACAGTCAAAATGCAAAATAGACACGAGAACGCGTATTATGCGCCATATTTCATAAAAAATCCGTTGCCTATTAAGGAAAATCAAATAATACTTACACGGGCGCACTTTCAACACTTTCAGCCATTGTTGTTGCTGTTGTAACCACGTGATCATGCACATTGTTAATATGTAATCTGTATTTATAACTGCAGAAATAGAGATATGTGCATTTAACTAAATAGATACAACTAAAGTTAAAGGCATACATGGCTACATGTATTCAAAATACAGTTATCACTATTGCCTAATTTATCAATATTTATTATATTGATTTATTCAGTTACTAAAAACCCAAATAACTTATGTGATACTAATTTACTTACATGCCTCTGTTCTATTATTTATATGATTGCGATATTCAAGATCGCATGTTCCTGTTACGTCAATCTGTAGCGTCAGTCTCTGGTGATCTGCACAAAGTGAAACTGTTTAAATGTATAGAGGATATTGATATTTTTGTAACGAATATGACATATATGTTCATCGAGTGGTGTGAAATATGGACCTTTCACACCACGAGATGAACATATATGTCATATTCGTTGCAAAAATATGATTATTCTATTTATTATATACCGCTCCATGGAAATTAGAAGTTTTTTTTAGACTGTATACGGTAATGAATGTGTATTTGCAGTCCGGCACTGCAGATGCGCGTTATGAATATAGATAGCCGAAGTACTGATTTATTCAGTCACTAAACACACAAATAACGTATGTGATACTAATTTACTTACATGCCTCTGTTCTATTATTTATATGATTGCGATATTCAAGATCGCATGTTCCTGTTACGTCAGTTTGTAGCGTCAGTCTCCGTAGCCGATTTCACCAACATTGCAAAGTATACTTTTCTAGCAAAGTATATTTTGAGGGAGTAATCATTTATTTTTCCTGAAATGCATTATTTCATATAGAACTAACGACTGCATATATTTGATGATTAAAAGTATGCAGAATTATTATACTGAATTTATTACATTATCACAGCCAAAATGGCTGTGATAATGTAATACATTCAGTATAATAAAAATTATTAAATTTATCCTAAAATTGAAAATTTCTCCCTCAAAGTATAGAAAAGTATACTTCGCAATGTTGGTGAAATAGGCTACTGATGATCTGCAAAAGTGAAAAACTGTTTAGATGTACTAAACTATTTGTGGCAGTGATGGGAAAATGAGGCTTATGGGTTTATGAGCAGTGTATCTTCAAATAGCACACTCGTGTAGCCGATAACGATATACACGTATATTGGTTGATAGAAACATGACGAGTGTTTCATTGATGGATGACGAACCGTGTATATCCTGATCAGACTGTGTGGCTATAAAAGTCTGATCTGGATCTACAATGGTCGCACAACCCATAAACACCATTTATTTTCAGTCACAGCCACATTTAATGTCTACATACAGATGTAAACTATATTGGAATCAGGCATTGTTTTGTGTTTTTCCTGATATATGTATACATGTAATTACCGCAATACTCCAGCAGGTTTGTTACATTAAAGGTTATTTGTTTTCGTATTTGCTTTCTTGTTCTTTTATATGTTCGTACGTGACTGTGACTGCGTGAGTGCCTACCGTCAGACATCTGAGTAATTTCATGAAGTGCGTGTACAAAATTTACAATATTTTCCGCAATTGGTGTCAAAAGTAGACAACATTTTCAGAGTACATGCGGAATATATGTATGAATTCTGAAAATTGTGTCAACTTTTTAATTTATTGATGACAAATATTTCAAATGTTTTAAACGTATTTAATGAAATTACGTAGATGTCCGAAGGTACACAATGACATGGCATGTCTCATAGGCCCTATTACATACGTCGTGTAATGCAACATTGCATGCTGACCTATCTAGCGATCTAAGCATACAGCATACATCAATCAACAGCGAAGCCCCCGAGCCTTATTTCTTCAAATGACAACTGTATGTTACGGTGGCACAAAAGGGACATGGAACTATTTTTACTTTCGCGTGCGCATGCAATAGCTTTAGCGTGCGTGCGCACGCGATAGTACACGCAAAGACTATCGCGTGCTCACGCAAAGCCTATCGCGTGCGCACGCAACGCCTATCTCGTGCGTACGCAAAGTCTATCGTGTCACGCGAAAGTAAAACTGGTTCATGTCCTCTCTGTGTCACCGTAGTATGTACATTTGTATATCCATATTAACACGAGTGCCGTAAGTCACAAAATACGCCAGTCGAAGATGGGCCAGACAGCGAAGATGCAGAAAGGTGAAGCTGTCACCAACGCAAAAACGCTTGATGTGAATTTGAAAATCTATAGCATTATTTCTTCCTCTTGTTGTGAAAATAATTTAAGTAGAGATTTGTAAAGTATAAATTATATATGATTGCATACAAAATGTAGAATCTATATTTTTGTGTAAAACTGTTTTGTACATGTACAACATGTGTAGAAGACGTGTGTGAAGTTCCAAATCGATTGACTGAAAGGTTTTAGACGATCGAGTAGTGATGTTAAATACTTGTTTTCGGCATAAAACACGAAGGTGCACATCGTCAATATGTGTAGACGTGTGTGTAGTTTCATATCGATTGACTGAACGGTCTTAGAGGGGTCGTGTACATAAACTCTGCAGTTGTTCTATCGGCCACCGAAGCGGTGAAACATAATACATGTACGTACCGTTTGCTTTTCAAAACGGGCGTATACAAACCAAGCAATATGCATATGAAATAGATTAATTCGTTCTGTGTATCTTTACACTTATTAACTAGATGGAATATCACATGTAAATTTGTGACAAATGTCCAATGGTGGGGAAGATAGAGGGTGGAGCAATACCTCCCATTATTTACCGTACGGTGACATGTTTCTACATGTACGCAATGTGGACCAGACATTTCGCTTCATTTGAGGCAGCTTAATCGCACCTGGACCCAATTTTGCAAACATCCAGCAGTGTTGGAGTGTTGGACCTTTGAAAAATTGGGAACCAGAGGCGACTCCATGCGGTATTACTGTCATACGCGCACCTTCATGTGTGCATTCGGTCTCGTAATGGCCAAAACAGGATTTGCAGCTAAAATAATGACTGTCGATCATCGCATCGCTTACATGTATAGATGGAACAGTTCTATCTACAACTATGTGTCATCTGCCGCATACAGCTCATCATTAATGATTTGCGGCAAGCTAAATAGTCAATCTATTTTCTCATTTAGATATAACTGTTCAGGTCATGTTTATTTGTGTGTTATGTTCATTGTATGCACTACAGTATATTACAGGTTGGGCAATAAAACAGTTATTTCATGTTCATTCGGGGAACAGTAAAAACACATTACGCCTCGGTGTTGTGGACGACTCGATGCACCATTGCTCTCCGCCTTCCGCCTCGGGCAATAGTGCCTCGTGTCATCCACAGCACCTCAGGCAACAGCTAGGGCTGTTTCCCGAATGACCATGAAATAATTGTATATAGGAATGATCTCGTTTCACGTCATTTTGTCGCAATTCTTGAGACGTGCCGTTATTGAAAACGTCGTGGAGATTAATGACGTAAAACAAACTTTAACCAATAAACAACGTTCCACGATGTCACGTGGGGCTACTGTAAAGAAATGAATATAGCCTATTTCATCAACATTGCAACTTATCTAGCAAAGTATACTTTGAGGGAGACATTTTCAATTTAAGGATAAATTTGTTAGTTTAAACATAGTTTATTGCATATAAGTACATTGGGCTTGGGCTACAAGTTCTCACAACATTAATTACAGCCCTTACCCAAGTATTTCAACAATACATCAATTTAGCAGCAATGGCGACAAGTCTACAGGTATATGTACATGGGTACATACCAATAATCATGCGGTATATATATTTGCACAATGTACGAAAAGAAAAATCAGATAAAAAGAGAGAGTAAAGAAAGTGAGAGGGGAGATTGGGAGAATGAATGAAAGAGTTATGTGTTACAATGTACATATAATATATAACCTAATGCATAGATAGATGTGCACTGCAGTTGATTTCAGTGTTTGTTGTTATCAGGTGATACTGGATGATGTTGGAAAATGGAAAGCATCCGATAGAGCTTGCGTCTCATGCATCCAACAAGTGTGCTACTCATTTTTTTTTTGTGGTTTTAATATAATCTTGTACAGCTTTAAAAATAACAGTATTGCACTCATTACTTTCTTCAGGTATGCCATGCAAAAGTATATGTGCGTTTAGGGGATAAAATTGTCGCAGTGACTGGCATAAAATTAGACGTTGCGCATGATAGTTAATACATGCAAAGAAGTAATGTTCAGCATCCTCTACAATTTCACTACATTCGAAGTAGGGAGTTTCTCTGATATGGTTATTGCAAAGATCACAATTAAGACTGCTACATTTATTTCGAATTCTTGCTTGCATAACTGAAAACAATCGATCTCCCTCTAAATAGTATGGTGGTATATTATATTGAGTATATAGTTGTTGGGCGCATAATGTTTTGAAGTGTCTAAGACTATCTACATTTCTCAGCAACGGGTCAGTTTCATTCCAGAGTTGTACCGAAGATGGTATAAACGATTGTTTGTCTACTTCCAGTCGTGTAGTGGGGACATTTAAATCAAATTGATTTCTAAGATTGTAACGAGATATATTATTAACAGTGGGTGGAATCAGGTTATACATATAACTAGGTACTTGATTATTGTTGGATTTGTACATGATCGAAAGCTTTTGAATACTACGTCGAACAGATAGAAGTTGCCATCCAACTTCTTGCCTTAAGTTGTCGAGAGTGATACTGACCGTGTTAATCCTGTTACTATTCTAGCGGCGTCATTCTGATTTTTTTCAAACGAATCCTTTTCATATTCTGTACACCCATCCCGGACTGATGAAGCATATTCTAGTATAGATCTCATATAAGATATATATATTTGGTTTAAAGACTGTCTGCTTATCTTAAATTTTAGGTTACGCATTATTCCCAATACTCTCGTTGTCGAATTAATTATATGTTGTATGTGTGTATGCCATTTCCCGTTATTGCTCAGTGTTAAACCATGATGCTTATGATCGTCAACAAAGGTTATGGACGTGTTCTGAAAGATTAAGTTTAAGGGTCGATCTAGTTGTGTTAATGTTAGAAGCATCGCTTCAGTCTTGTTCGGATTGAAAGTAACCAACCATTGTTTAGCCCAATCAGAAATCATTAGCAGGTCATGATTTATTGTGCTTTCTAGATCATCAACATTTGTTGAAGAAAAGGACAGAGAGCTGTCGTCGGCAAATAATCGAACAATACTTAATAGATGGTCAGTTATGTCGTTGACATATATTAGAAATAGTAATGGGCCGAGTACCGAACCTTGTGGTACGCCAGCAGTAACTAATTTGGTATCTGAGGTTGTGGACCGTATTGATACGGACTGTTTTCTGTTCGACAAGTAGTTTTCGATCCAGTGTAAAATACAACCATTTAATCCATTTTGCCTTAGCTTAAATATTAACCCCTTATGCCATACTCTATCAAAGGCTTTATAAATATCACAAAACACTATACATGTAGATTGTCGTTCATCAAATGCCTGACATATTTGATGGTGAATGTCTATAAGTTGATATACCGTTGAGTGGCCTGGTAAAAAACCAGATTGCCTGTTATAAATCAATTGTTGTGAGTGCAAGTGATTATAAATATGCTTAAACATTATTCTCTCCATTACCTTACCTAGACAGCTTAATAACGATATCGGGCGATATTTGAAGGCGTCTATGGATACCCCTTTTTAAATAGAGGAATTACGCTTGCTAATTTCCACGCCATCGGAAATTGATATTCATTAACAGATCTATTGAAGAGGATCGCCAGAGGTTTTGAGACAGATATAATAGTTCCTTTTAACATTCTATGACTAATTAGATCGTATACACAAGCTTTATTAGTTTGCAAAATTGGTATTATATCTCTAACCTCAGATTCATTTATATTAATCGTATCAAGAACTTGGTTAGTTTTTATTCAAACGGTGGTAAAGTAAAGTTAGTATCATCAACAGTTGATATTGAAACGAAGAATTAAGTTGTTAAGACAGTTTGCTTTTTCGGCATCAGACAAATATAAATTTTCGCTGTTACCGTCATTGGTTTTTAATGGAGGAATAGTACTACTTGACTTGCTGTCTTTCACAAAGTGTCGGACTAGCTTCCAGAAATATATTTTTTGTTATTCGAAAATGATTTCTGTTAGATTAAACTCTATGTCGTTATAAAATGCTTCTCTTGCATGTTTTTTCATATTATTAACTTTATTCCGAGTTGTTTTGTATCAATTCCAATCGTCCACCCGTCCAAATTGTATTGCTTTCTTTCGTAACTTGTCCCTTAGCTTGCTTGTTTGGCGAATTTCGTAATCATACCATGGTTTATCGTTAGGCCGCACTGTAACTTGACCGCATGGAATGCATTGCTTAGCTAGCTCAATGAACTTATATGTACATATATTAGATGCATCATCTACACTACCATTATTTAAAATTGTCCAATCAATATTAAGCATGAGCACGTTAAATTTAGCAAAGTCTGCTCTTTTATAGTTCCACACAGTTCGTTTATATGAATTATTATATGAACTTTCAGCTGGTATGATGACACATGTAGCCTTATGATCACTTATGTTTGGCGAAACAGATAATACATCGCTTTTGAAAATGATTTGATCTTGGTTAACAATAATTGGATCCAGTAAGGTTGAAGTAGTAGCTGTTTCCCGAGTTGCGGATGTAATTATGTTTATCAATGAATTCATAATCATTACGTCTTTTAACTTGTGGTTTAGTACATTTAATTGATCTTCATTTACATCACCAACAATAATAATATTATTTGTTATATCGGATACCTGTTCTAGATTGCGATGAAGTAATTCCCAAAATTCGATATTTGACGACGGGGGTCGGTAAATCGTGCCAATCAAGAACATTTTACGGTTTGTCTTAACTTGAATCCAGACGGTTTCATCCCAAAATATTTCTAAATGTTGCATTCGTTCTGCTAATAATAAATGGTCTGCGACATATACTAATATACCCCCAGAATTTCGCGATTTGTCCTTTCGGAACGGTAAGCCATATCCATTCAGTTGTAAATTGCTCGTTTCTATAGCGCATGATAAGTGCGTTTCTGTAAAACATAGAATATCGAAGTCTGTAAAAGTGTCCTCGATATAACTGACCATATTACGAATACTTCTAATATTTAAATGTAAAAATTGAAAAAGATCCAATCTCATTTTCAGGCCCTGGATTTCTTTCAACATCACCAGCCAGCAGTAGCAAAATCAAAGATATTATTGCTAGAAAAATGTTGAGGTTAACTAGTAATCCTGATCCTCTACATTTAAATATATTGGTCAAACAATTACCTATATCCGCTAACACATTCAGTATTATATATAAAATGTTATTAGATATTGTAAACGCAAGCAATATCGGCTGTGTGCTACAATTAAAATTACCTATAGCAGCCCTCCAGGATGTTAAATCATTACCCATTCGGCTTATTAATTAAATTAGCGAGGTGAAGAGCTGCCATAGGTATCAACAATGACAACCTCACCCAACAACACCAGATAACATGTATGTTCACAAATCTTCTCAACATAGTGCATGTACCTATAATAGTGACATTCGAACAGCAATGAGGTTTTACTGAGAGAAAGAAGGTAGAGCGAGTAAAAAGCCAAAGGAATAGTAGAAAAACAACAAGATGATATTGAAGCTGGTAGGAACACGTACATGCAACATACAAATACATCTTCCTAACATGTGATGCAGAACGGTGTTCAGGTTTTTGTGGCGGGATGGATAGTTCAGTGAACTATTCTCATATAAAATATCTACTGAAAAGTATCTTGTGTCAGTTACAAATCATTTAACGAACACTGTAGATCCCGATCAGATCGCATGTCTAGCAAAACGGCTCATGCATTTAATCCAGTGACATAATGCTTTCTTTATTGTTATACTAATACATACCTAAATAACACTCACACGTGTCACTGGGAAAAGCGATCTACTTTCATTTATTGGCCACAATTATGTCACAGTATTATGAACAAGATTCACATTCCGCTATAAAAATAAACTTACATGCAACTCGAGAGTATGAAGTGACACGGCAGTATATCGATTTCATGAGTGACCATTACACAATGTACAACCCGTGCAGATCCGGACCAGCCTAGGCACAACTATACAGTCTGATCAGGTTTTCCACTACGCAAACATGTATAATCTTCCTATTATAAATAAGTATACCCTGCCAAGGTAGAATGTATCAACTGGGTGAGTGAACAGCACAGTTCTACAACCAATGTATATCCAGACCAGCCTGCATACGAACGTATATTCTGATTTCAATAACCGCTCAGAATATAACCAACGTAGGCACAGACCAGCATACATCGAAGTATATGCTGAGCAGGATATACTCGGTTTATCAAATGTAATAGACTTGAATCATCTGAGTACAGCTTGAAATTGTAAAACGTATGACTGCATGATTGAATCGTACATCACCTACATGCACAGACAAGTCTACACACAAATATATAGTCTAATCAGTGTATACTCTGTGCTCTATGCGTTACTCCTGAGAAATGTAACATCTGCCAAGTAGTGAATAAATGAGCCATACATGATTTACAACCAGTGTAGACCGAGACCAGTTTAGACACGAATGTATAATCTGATATGGGTATACTCTGCTTGTTACTTCTTAAAAAGGAACACCAGCCAAGTTTATTAGAGTATGGCTTGACATGACAGAACAAGTAGTGGATGAATGAACCATACATGATTTACAACCAGTGTATACCGAGACCAGCGTAGACACGAATGTATAATCTGATCTGGGTATGCTCTGCTTGTTACTACTTAAAAAGGAACACCAGCCAAGTTTATTAGAGTATGGCGTGACATGACAGAACAAGTTGTGGATGAATGAACCATACATGATTTACACCCAGTGTAGACCGAGACCAGCATAGACACAAATATATAATCTGATCTTGGTATACTCTGCTTGTTATCCCTTAAAACGGGACATCAAACAAGTTTATTTGAGTATGGTGGGACATGACAGAACAAGTAGTGGATGAAATGAACCATACATGACTTAAAACCAGTGTAGACCTATACCAGCGTAGACACAAATGCATATATGATCTGGGTATACTCTGTTTGTTACTCATTAAAACTGAACATCAGCCAAGTGTTATTTTAGTCTGACGTGACGTGTTGAATAAGTATTGGATGAATGAACCATACATGATTTACAACCAGTGTAGACCGAGACCAGCTTAGACACAAATGAATGTATAATCTGATATGGGTATATTCTGTTTGTTACTCCTTAAAACGGAACATCAGCCAAGATTTATATTAGTATGACGTGATATGACAGAGCAAAATATGAATGAACCATACATGATTTACAACCAGTGTAGACCGAGACCAGCTTACACACGAATGTATAATCAGATATGGGTATACTCTGTTTGTTACTCACTAAAACGGAACACCAGCCAGGTTTATTAAAGTATGATGTGACATGATAGAAGAAGTAGTGGATGAATGAACCATAAATGATTCACAACCAGTGTAGACCGAGTCCAGCTTAGACACAAATGTATAATCTGATCCGGGTAGACTCTGTCACTAAGCACCAACTTATCAACAACTTAGTTTACCTTAGTATTATGTGACATTGTCGACGATATCCACTGAATGGGTTTACGGGATCTACGACCAGTGTAGACCCAGACCAGCCTACCCACGAATGTTTAATCTGATCAGGGTATACTCCTGCCACTTATCAATAATGTAGAGTCATCCCAGTATACTGCATTGATCCTTAATATGCCGAGATATAGAATATATTGACTGAACCATACATGGTGGTATACAACCAGAGTATACCCAGACTAGCATAAACGCGTGTGTATATTCTGATCAGGGTGTACTCTGTTTGTCACTCTGCAATAATATAAAATAATTATGTATGACTCAGCAGCACAATCATGTTTTTTTGTCAAAATGCACTCTCACCAGCCCAATCATAACTATGCCGTCTGCTCAGGGAATACTCTAACTGACACAGCACAATCAATGAACAAGATCCCATATGGCTCCACTCCAGATAACGGATGTGAAGGAAAGGATGGGATTCTAAAAATGCTGACTGTATGATGTTCCATCGCAAGTCTCACTACGAAACCGAAATGTGAGATTCACGACGGACAATATATCAAACACGAATATCGACTTTACACTAATAACTCTTGCGGCAATCGCGCCAATATATATATGTCAATATATTATTTATTGACATCAAGTGACTCCAATGGCTGAGCGTGAGCTGTGCTACATCTTAGTTAATCAACAGCTTCATTGCGAGTTCACATTACCCAAACATGTTCCGAAACGCTGACAGTTTGAGAAAGATTTACGCAGGCGATTGTGTACTCGTCAGACACAGAGAAGTCGGCATTCAAACATCGAGTGGGCGGTTTTCATTGTGAATAAAGTTACGTAAAAATGTCACAATGCGTTGGATTAAAAGCAAAGGTTACTTCACAATTTAACAGTCGGTCGTCATCACAATTGACAATATTTGATTGTGTAAATTTATTAATTTTTATTATACTGAATGTATTACATTATCACAGTCATTTTGGCTGTGATAATGTAATAAATTCAGTATAATAAGTCTGCATACTTGTAATCATCAACTATGTGCAGTGGTTAGTTCTATATGAAATAATGCATTTTGGGAATAAGAAATGATTACTCCCTCAAAGTATACTTTGCTAGATAAGTATAATTTACAATTTTGATGAAATCGGCTACTGGACATTCATTGGAATTTATGTGCTGTGTAGAATCTGTTGAATTAAGTTACGCCGTTACTTGTAAATCGTAAATACAACTATGTGTGCTTTGTTGTGTCTTTTAATTACCATCTTACAATGACCCGATTATATACTCGTATAACCGTTTGTTTCATGATATCTCTTGGGCTTTCCGTGTGTTTCGGTTTAGAAACTATGTGATAATTGGACAATGCATTGACGTGTATCAGTAATCACACTGGGCTACAACATTCATATTTGTTTGTGAAATAATCGTTATTTATAGAAATGCATGTCCGTTCAAGATACTCGTTTTATTCATTTAAACACAATTACGCTCACTCTCTGATGACCACCAACAACACACCAACTACCATTCGGAAGGCTATTTATGTTTCACAATTCTGCAAAAACCAGGAACCCACTTTTCCTGTTTTATTTCTTTTCAGAATTGTTGAACTGTATTATTGCGAAAATATTACTATTTATATTTCACCATTAAATCAATTATGTCTAGCAATTCCTCATTTCCTGAGGCTACTCAACGGTGCATATGGTTCATGAAATTGATCTAATATACAATGGAAGCTCTCTGAACCAGACACCAAGAAAACATGGTCATTTGTCTCCGGTGATAATGTCTGTTCATGATCGAATAGCACACATCTATGGCTCAGACTTTTCAAATGCCTGAATTACAGTGAAACCTCTCTAAACCGGACACCCTGGGGACCTCCCAGTGTGTCCGGTTTAGAGCGGTTTCACTGTAAAACTAGTTTCACTGCATATCTCATGTCCGGTAAGACCGCACGGATCCGCTGTCTGAGAGACAGTTGTAGGTATACGGCCAGAGCATGTGATTATAAACATGACTGAGAACGTAGTCGGAAAAGATGCTTCAAATCAGGTCTTTAGGTGGTCGAGGCTGAGCTATGCACAATCTTGGATAATCAAGATGTCTGAGTTGGACACCTGCATTGGACCCGCAATTAGAACTCGTATGTGGTCGGTTCTCATGCTCAAAATCAGAAAGTTTGATTGGATCGAGTACTGGGTGATCAGACGATCGAGTTAAGTTAAGTTCGGAATTTTGGAATGAAAATATAAAAGTATTGTGTGTATTTGAAGGTCATAATTTATTCAACAGTTAAACACAACAATATAATTATATTCTTTATAAGATGCTTACTCACAATGATGTATGAAGATAATACAATAACACAATGGAAGTGAACTATATACATGCATAACTAATACTGCAATTCTCCATGAACCAATCAATACATACACATGCAGTGTGCCATACACTATTTAGAAGCATTCAGATTGATTCCGATCGTTGTCCTAATAAACCAGATTTATCCCGTCAACACAGTGCGTATGTGCCGTGAAACACGATGCCTTGAAACATTTTTGATATCCAGTCAATACAATTTTTGCATTTTACAGCCATTTGTAGGTGTTGACGGGATACATAGAATAGTAGGTTAGTGCCGTGAATGGGAAAAAATATCTGGCGCGGCACGGAAACGGGATGTGCTCGGCAGAGCCTCGCCCATCCCGTTTCCTGAGCCTTGGCAGATATTTTTTCCCTTTCACGGCACTAACCTACTATTCTCTATATCGATGGCTCGTTGATAAACAAATACCCTGCTGCAATTGCGCACTCCGACAGTTGCAGTTTGGGAGAATGAGCGAGACCCGTTCGTGATGATTTCATATGGTCTTAATTAATATTGCTTACACATTTCATAAGAATCTCGACAGTGCCTTAGTAAGTGGTTCAATAAACAAAGCATGCTATCACACGTGTAGGGTTATCTATTTACATGCATAACAAACATAATATCACATTGGATATTGCACAATGATCCCATAAGGATACACAACAGCATTGATAGTATACAAAATATAATAAGTTCCGTTTTCATATTCATATATTTACAATTTGAATTTGTACACTAAGTCTTGTATTTACAGAAACGTTCTTATAGAACATTAACCAAATTTCCAACAACGGTGCCTCACCCAATGGTTCTGCTGGTTGGTGGATACATGGATAAGTATTATCATTATGGATTTTTAAATCCAAATCTCAGATCTATAGCCTTCAGTTTGTAAAACGGATGAAATGGTGTTTGTTTCTACCGATAATAGTTTGGAAGCTCTCAAAGGTACGGTCAAAAGATGTTTCAAATGAGTACATCAACGTGTACTATGCATTTCTAAGTGAAAATTGCTACCTCACGTGCTATTTTCTTAGAGTTAGTAGGGTAATCATATGATCATACACTATACTTGGTATACGGGCGTATGGTTACCCGTATGAACTCTATTAGGCGTGTGCTGTCGCCATTTTCATTAATCGGATCAAAAGAATGCACTTAATTAACACGTATTTTCATTTGCCCGATAAAATGATTGTCCGGATAACTGGTATGACCCCTGTACGGGGATCCGGGGGCATGCTCCCCTGAACATGTTTGATATCTGCGTCCCATTTCCTGCGTTCTGGCGCATTTTAGAGCAAACAAATCTTTACTCGCCTTTGACTTATTCGAATGCATATTGAATAATTATTTACAAACTTGTGTATATTTCAGTGCGTAATATATATTTTTAAACTGGAATGTTATGTCTATATGTGTTATTTATAGAATATAGTACAGCTTTAGGTGAAAAGAATACATAAAATATATGTACGTCGGTGTTCACGCTGTATTAAATTCGTCACTACTGCACACTATTTTCACCATTAGCTAAGCCCCCCTTCTTCCACTGACCCTTCAACTGTGTTAGAATTCGGACTTCTTTGCACAGCTCCGTGTAACTCGTTGTACATACATGTAATTTTATTTTTGTTTGTAATCTCACAATACCGATTATTTATTTTCAGGTCTAAGGACACGGACGCTTGAAAGAAAATGCTTGAACGACAGTATTCAAATTCGACATTGAACTTTGTTATTACCATCGACGACGCCGACGCCGTACAAGTAGTTCCTACCTGCGACGCGGTTGCTATAGTTACCGGAGATGCAATTACGTCATACGCAGGAGTTCCGGTGTGTGGAAACGGCGATGTCATATTCGAGGTGTGACCGTGACGCGCTCGTGCAATACAAGATGGAAGCGTCCGGAGAATCCGAAACACCAACAACGGCGTCCTTGGATACGGCTGCTGCATACACTTGTCTAACCCCCATGTGTGGAGAGGACACGGATTATATTCAAGGACATATACGTAGTAGAAACAATATCAAATACGGCAAACAGAAATGTGATTCCATCTCAAATCGGCGAAAAATCAATCCATATCCGAATTTTTCGTCTATTATGCATGTCCAATATCCCGACAACGAGACCCCACAAACAGCCACAGTAGATCATAACAAAAGCGGATTACATCACGTTGTGCCAGGAGTGGCGATTAAACATTCCGCTGGTCGTACGGGGCGCCATGCAGGACAGGTTAATTATGTGTACAAAATTGAGTTTTGAAACACTAAAAATCACAATATTCAATTCTGTGTCACAAAATTCAATTCTGTGTCACAAAATTCAATTCTGTCAATTCTGTGTTACAAAATTCAATTATGTGTCACAAAATTCAATTCTGCATACGTTTCGTATACAAAATTCATTTTTGTTATAAAGGATTCAATTTTGTAAGACAGAATTGAGTTTTGTGAAGAAAATTCAGTTTTGTGGGACAGAATTCATTTTTGTCCACAAAAATTAGTTTGCGTAGGATAGTCTATGTCATCTCTACGTTGATTGGTTGAGATCGGTCTTAGTCCATTTTACTAGATGGTGGAGTACACTTGCAGGTTTAAATATTTCAATGCGAAAATATAACCCAATATATCAATATTATACTTCTTTATGGACAGTTATTTTGGTTATATTATGATTACAAATGAGTGGTCACACTATATAAGCATATATACTTTGAAGGAGAAATAAGAAAAATATTCAGAATTTTCCCTTAATTATGTAAACAGGGTCAAACATAAAGTAGCCGGGACATAGCTAGACCTGAGAGCATGCGCATATATAGAGAATACCAGGCTAGTGTATTTTGATATCAAGTTTATCAGGCAAGGCTAGGAAACGCGTAGGAATTCCGAGGCTTGCCGAGGAATTCCTACCGTTTCCGAGCCGAGCCTGATAAACTTGATATTAAAATACACTAGCCGGTATTCTATTTATCAGGTAACGTTTTATGCTCGAAAATGACATTAGATGACGTCGTATTCTAACAGTAGATCTAACCTTGTGAAACAAATGGTATTGGATCTGTGTCTACTAGTTGTGAAGTTACGTGTTCGCAACTATGTGTCTACATGCATTATTTACAGTATACACCATCTTAGTATCCATGGTATCTACACAAATACTACAAATGGTTTCCTCAATGCATTCTGTTTATAAACACAGACAGCAATCAGAACACAGGTCACAGCGCGTGTATTATTGATTTAACTGGGGCAGATGTACCTTGCGATACACAATAAATGAGGTCAGTACTCGCGGGAGATCTACATGTACATGAATTATATATACAATTATAACGCAAATGAGTTTAAATACGAATGGGTTTGTCAACGTTTGATTGTTTGGAGATAGTTGAAGCAAAATGGCAGAATGAGAAATGAATCATCGGCAAAATGAGAAATGAATCATCGACATTGAATGTGTAGATCGGCGACCGTGACCCATTTCTCCAGTGCAGTTTCTGACCAATGGTAGTCCTTCTTACATAGGTGTGCAGAATTGACAGAATTGAATTTTGTGACACAGAATTGAATTCTGTGGCACAAAAGTGAATTTTGTGACACAGAATTGAATTTTGTTACACAGAATTGAATTTTGTGGCACAAAAGTGAATTTTGTGACACAGAATTGAGTTTTGTGGCACAAATGTGAATTTTGTGACACAGAATTGAATTTTGTGGCACAAAAATGAATTTTGTTGACAAAATTGAGCCATGTCCCACTTGGCGCCCCGTAGGTCGTCATCCAAGCGAAACAGAAAGTAGAGATATGCGAAATGATGTGCGAGGTTCCCAAGGAAAAGACACTGCGGATAATGCAGGTCAGAGTGCTATCATGTTATACAGCAAAATCATTCATGGAAAGTGCTAACATAGGTGGGCAGTGTGAACAGACTTTGATGGACGCATTAGAGCAGGTGCTGGTGAGTGGAACGCTGACCCCGCTGATAAAGGAGGAGCTGAAATACTCGATACAGTCACGGAGATTAAAGGAGGGCAAGTCTGAGATGAAGGTGGAATTCAGGCATCCGAAAGACTATCAGGTATGTTAGTTGCCGGCAGTAACTCTGCAAAACTATAGCGAAGATTTGTTGAAGGTTCACAAACGAGATAAACGAAAACTAATCGAAAACGCAGTGAAAACGATCGTTTTGTACAACGATATGCATAGAAACGTCATTTCTTTCAACGCATGTCGTAATATATACTATTATGTTTGAATTTGAATGCATTATAATTTTTTTTTTATTATTTACAACTTTAAATAAACGATCTGACATAATATATGTATGCACATGATTTAGTATATCATATATAATTAAGTCATGAAAATAAATACATTTTGAAGGAATTTGAAAAAAAAACGACAAAAAAACAACAACAAACTATTGAATGCGATTATAATTTATAAATTTATTATTTTATTATTTACAGCTGTCGAAAGAAGAAGTACAGAAAGTTGAGACAAGACGGGTACAGAACAGAATGGCGGCCAGACGGTTCAGGGATAAACAGAAAGATAGAGGTGAAACTCTACAAAAGGTAAGCTAGTCGTTCCCACAAAGACATGTCATCACCAAGGCTCCAGATCTTTAATACATTAATCTTTAATACATCTGTAAAAGTAAAATACGCATTGAATTTGAAATCTGGTGGTATAATATTCTTTAGACACAAAACTTATCTGCAGCTTTATCATCATTCTCTGTGTGTAATCACATACATATTTGTATCGTAGTCTGTGTGGCGATATCAAATGTGACATACCTCTATGTGTTTGCCTCATACAATCATTTAAAAACAGTTTGATTCTATATAACCCTTACACCCCTATCTTAATTCGTTGTCGTCTGCTGTTAATTTCCATTTTTATCATCAAAAACATGTTTTGACATCACTTTAGAATAAATTACAACATGCTTTGACAGCACTTCAGAATCATTTCAATTGGAAATGATTTTGAAGTGCTGTCAAAACATGTTTTTATTGAGAAATAAGGCAAGATATGACAGCAACAGCAGACACCAATTGTTGTGTGCAGGGTTAAAGGCACTGCGTGTGTCTCCGATATGCCACGAAGTGAAATAGGACAGGAACAAATAGTTTAATTTTATATTCTATCGTATTTCCGAATCCAATTGTACAAATAATTATGTCGTCTGTAAAAAGCCTTGATTGGTAAAGACAATGGTTATAATGCTGAACAATAATTAGCTTCTAAAATTCAATAAAAGGGTGACCATTGAAATATAATATTCAAGTGTACAATGAATTTCAAATGCATATTTGATCCTGCCTCACAAATATTATTTTTAAAACCATACTTGCAAAATGCACCTTTTCTGGTAATGGTGCTCGGCGATTATCATGCTTTCTTGAATGTGTCTTATAAAGTGAAACCTCTCTAAACTGGACACACTGGAAGGTTCCAGTGTGTCCGGTTTAGAGAGGTTTCACTGTAAAGCAGGCATTTGATAATTCTGAGCCATAGTTGTGTGCTATGTGATCATGAACATATATTATCACCTGAGATAAATAACCAAGAAACCCGAGAAAAATAAGATCACAGATGTGTCTTGCTGTACGGCTTCGAGAATTTCCACTATATGTGTTTTATTTCATTTCCCACAGCACTGTCAAAATATTGAATCAATGAACACAGAACTGAGGTACGAGTTGAATGAACTGAAAAAAGAGCGGGACGAGTTGAAGGTGCTGATACAAGAACATTTATCCGGGTGTCCATCCACACGACAAACATTCGCCAGATGACAACGGGAACATATTACTATCTGTTACACATCAACGTGATAACATCCGCCACTGGATATTGGTCGATTAAACACATTAACCAGGCGCGGATCCAAGATTTCGGGTTAGGGGAGGGGGGGGGGGGGCGCGTAACTATTTTGCAAAATAGTCGACCGAGCAGATAGCGCTAGGGCGGTCCGAGGGCATTGCCTCCCCCGGAAACTTTTGGAAATCTACATCGCATTTCCTGCTTTCTGGCGCATTTTGAGCAAACATATTGATGCTGTCATAGTATGTTTAGACATGATTTTTGATTGAAAACGTTTACATTTTGAAACAATAAGAAAACGACCGAAAAATGCATGGAATACATGGCACTTGGCATGAAGCGTGCCTTGTAACTTATAAACAATCTTTATGCGGCGAATTTTAGGGGGGCGCGCGCTGGGTCCGCCATCCCCCCTGAATCCGCCTATGTTAACTCTGAAAAATATGCAATTTCAAATATATTTTTTTGTTTTACAATAATAAACATGTTACCAGTTCCATTTTTTATTTGTGCCGAAATTACGTCAAATATGAAATACCAAGATGTGTTTTCATGGAGAACAACAAGTAGTGAAACTTCTAGAAGCCCTCCGATTCAAAGTACGTATTCTTTTATTTTGTCCTTATTAGGTAACGGATTTGATGAACTATTGCGAATCAAAATCGTCTTTTTAAACTGCATTTTGTGGTCTCGGTACTTTGGCCCAAACTTATGTCCTTTTTACGAAGAATCTATTTCCGTGTCTACAGACACGGACATCGATTCTTAGCAAAAAACGACACAAGTACATGTATTTGCCGAACTCCCGGGACCACAAAATGCAGCACACGAAGACGCGTTTTATGCGCCATATTTCATAAAAATCCGTCGCCTATTAAGGAAAATATCAAATAATACTTACACGGGCGCGCTTTCAACACTTTCAGCCATTGTTGTTGCTGTTGTAACCACGTGATCATGCACATTGTTAATATGTAATCTGTATTTATAACTGCAGCTGCTTCGTCATTTATTTCTGAAATAGAGATATGTGCATTTAACGAAATAGATACATATAAAGTTAAAGGCATACATGGCTACATGTATTTAAAATACAGTTATCACTATTGCTTAATTTATCAATATTTATTATACTGATTTATTCAGTTACTAAAAACCCAAATAACTTATGTGATACTAATTTACTTACATGCCTCTGTTCTATTATTTATATGATTGCGATATTCAAGATCGCATGTTCCTGTTACGTTAATCTGTAGCGTCAGTCTCTGATGATCTGCAAAAAGTGAAACTGTTTAAATGTATAGAGGATATTAATATTTTTGCAACGAATATGACATATATGTTCATCGAGTGGTGTGAACTATGGACATTTCACACCACGAGATGAACATATATGTCATATTCGTTGCAAAAATATGATTATTCTATTTATTATATACCGCTCCATAGAAATTAGAAGTTTTTTTAGACTGTATACGGTAATGAATATGTATTTGCAGTCCGGCACTGCAGATGCGCGTTATGAATATAGATAGCGGAAGTACTGATTTATTCAGTCACTAAAAACACAAATAACTTATGTGATGCTAATTTACTTACATGCCTCTGTTCTATTATTTATATGATTGTGATATTCAAGATCGCATGTTCCTGTTACGTCAGTTTGTAGCGTCAGTCTCCGTAGCCGATTTCACCAACATTGCAAAGTATGCTTTTCTAGCAAAGTATACTTTGAGGGAGTAATCATTTATTTTTCCTGAAATGCATTATTTCATATAGAACTAACGACTGCATATATTTGATGATTAAAAGTATGCAGAATTATTAATAATGAATTTATTACATTATGACAGCCAAAATGGCTGTGATAATGTAATACATTCAGTATAATAAAAATTATTAAATTTATCCTAAAATTGAAAATTTCTCCCTCAATGTATACTTTGCTAGAAAAGTATACTTTGCAATGTTGGTGAAATAGACTACTGATGATCTGCAAAAGTGAAACTGTTTAGATGTACTAAAATATTTGTGGCAGTGATGGGAAAATGAGGCTTATGGGTTTATGAGCATTGTATCTTCAAATAGCACACTCGTGTAGCCGATGACGATATACACGTATATTGCTTGATAGAAACATGACGAGTGTTTCATTGATGGATGACGAACCGTGTATATCATGATCAGACTGTGTGGCTATAAAAGTCTGATCTGGATCTACAATGGTCGCAAAACCCATAAACACCATTTTTTCAGTCACAGCCATATTTAATGTCTACATACAGATGTAAACTATATTGGAAACAGGCACTGTTTTGTGTTTTTCAGGATATATGTATACATGTAATTACCGCAATACTCCAGCAGGTTTGTTACATTAAAGGTTATTTGTTTTCGTATTTGTTTTCTTGTTCTTTTAACTGTTCGTACGTGACTGTGACTGCGTGAGTGCCTACCTTCGGACATCTGAGTAATTTCATGAAGTGCGTTTACAAAATTTACAATATTTTCCGCAATTGGTGTCAAAAGTAGACAACATTTTCAGAGTACATGCGGAATATATGTATGAATTTTGAAAATTGTGTCAACTTTTTAATTTATTGATGACAAATATTGCAAATGTTTTAAACGTATTTAATGAAATTACGCCGATGTCCGAAGGTACACAATCACATGGCGTGTCTCATAGGCCATATTACATACGTCGTGTAATGCAACATTGCATGCTTACCTATCTAGCGATCTCAGCATACAGCATAAATCAATCAACAGCGAAGCCCCCGAGCCTTATGTCTTCAAATGACGTCTGTATGTTACGGTGGCACAAAGGGGACATGGAAATATTTTTACTTTCGTGTGCGCACGCAATAGCTTTAGCGTGCATGCGCACGCGATAGTACACGCAAAGACTATCGCGTGCTCACGCAAAGCCTATCGCGTGCGCACGCAACGCCTATCGCGTGCGTACGCAACGACTATCGTGTCACGCGAAAGTAAAACTGGTTCATGTCTCTGTGTCAGTATGTACATTTGTATATCCATATTAACACGAGTGCCGTAAGTCACAAAATACGCCAGTCGAAGATGGGCCAGACAGCGAAGATGCAGAAAGGTGAAGCTGTCAAAAACGCGAAAACGCTTAATGTGAATTTGAAAATCTATAGCATTATCTCTTCCTCTTGTTGAAAATAATTTAGGTAGAGATTTGAAAAATATAAATTATATATGATTGCATACAAAAATGTAGAATCTATATTTTTGTGCAAAACTGTTTTCTTTTTCGACATAAAACACCAGTATATGCACATGTACAACATGTGTAGAAGAATTGTGTGAAGTTTCAAATCGATTGACTAAAAGGTTTTAGACGAGTGCACACACACTCTATACACTATATAGAATTATATACGAGATGTAGACACAAATGTCAAAAACTTTTTTTTGGCATAAAACACCAAGGTGCACATCTTCAATATGTGTAGACGTGTGTATAGTTTCTGATCGATTGACTGAACGGTCTTAGAGGGGTGGTGTACATAAACTCTGCAGTTGTTCTATCCGCCACCGAAGCGGTGAAACATAATACATGTACGTACCGTTTGCTTTTCAAAACGGGCGTATACAAACCAAGCAATATTCATATGAAATAGATTAATTCGTTCCGTGTATCTTTACACTTATTAACTAGATGGAATATCACATGCAAATTTGTGACAAATGTCTAATGGTGGGGAAGATGGAGGGTGAAGCAATACCTCCCATTATTTACCGTATGGTGACATGCTTTTACATGTACGCAATGTGGACCAGACATTTCCCTTCATTTGAAGCAGATTAATCGCACCTGGACCCAATTTTGCAAACATCCAGCAGTGTTGGTGTGTTGGACCTTTTACAAATTGGGAACTAGAGGCGACTCCATGCGGTATTACTGTCATACGCGCACAGCTAACATAATGACTGTCGATCATCGCATCGCATACGTGTATGGATGGGTCAGTTTCCGAACAGTTCTATCTACACCTATTTGTCATCTGCCTCATACAGATCATCATTAATGATTTGCGGCAAGCTAAATACTCAATTGACAACGTCGTGGAGATTAATGACGTACAACAAACTTTAACCAATGAACAACGTTCCACGACGTCACGTGGGGCTACTGTAAAGAAATGAATATAAATGCAATACCAGCGTTTCTATTATAAATTTATGGAAGTTATAAATTTGACGCTACACACGCTATTCTACACAATTTATGAAGTGTGCTATTATTGTGCGGAGTTCCCGCTCTAATTCGGCACCATTGCCATCACCGATGTTGCCTTGTATACTTGTATGCACTACTGGACATTCGTTGGAATTCATGTGCTGTGCAGAATATGTTTAACCCTCACTACGCTGGAGACGGAAAATATCGTCTGCTGTTTTTCATGTTTGCCTTAATTCTTATAAAAAAACCCTGCTTTGAAGCACATGAGAATCGTCTCCAGCGTAGTAAGGGTTAATTAAGTTACGCCGCTACTAGTAAATCGTAAGTACAACTATGTGTGCTTTGTTGAGCCCGATTATATACTCGTAGAACCGTTTGTTTCATGATATCTCTTGGGATTTCCGTGTGTTTCGGTTTAGAAACAATGTGATAATTGGACAATGCATTGACGTGTGTCAGTAATCACACTGTGTTACAACATTCATATTTGTTTGTGAAATAATCATTATTTATAGAAATGAATGTCCGTTCAAGATACTCGTTGTATTCATTTAAAAACAATTACGCTCACTCTCTGATGACCACCAACAACACACCAACTACCATTCGGAAGGCTATTTATGTTTCACAATTCTGCAATCAAAGTACTGAAAGTACTGAACATAGGGTACTACAAGATTAAACTAGATTGATTGATTGATTGATTGTTGGTGTTGCAGTTTCATTAACCCTTAAAGGTACATGCCCACTCAGTAGGTACAAAATGTTCTTTACATCAGAGACATCATCTGAGACATTTCCTGGCAAAATAAACATTCATGCGCCATTATCCCACGTACTGATTGGCATTAGTAATGCTGCAATTCTGCAAAAACCAGGAACCCACTTTTCCCGTTTTATTTCTCTTCAGAATTGTTGAACATATGAATTGTATTATTGCGAAAAGATTACTATTTATATTTCACCATTAAATCAATTCTTTCTAGCAAATCCTCATTTCCTGAGGCTACTCAACGGTGCATATGGTTCATGAAATTGATCTAATATACAATGGAAGCTCTCTGAACCGGACACCAAGAAAACACGTGTGATCTTATGTTTGATGAGATTCTGGTCATTTATCTCCGGTGATAATGTCTGTTCATGATCGAATAGCACACATCTATGGCTCAGACTTTTCAAATGCCTGAATTACAGTGAAACCTCTCTAAACCGAACACCCTGGGGACCTCCCAGGGTGTCCGGTTTAGAGAGGTTTCACTGTATAACTAGTTTCACTGCATATCCCATGTCCGGTAAGACCACACGGATCCGCTGTCTGAGAGACAGTTGTAGGTATACGGCCAGAGCATGTGATTATAAACATGACTGAGAACGTACTCGGAAAATATGCTCCAAATCAGGTCTTTAGGTGGTCGAGGCTGAGCTATGCACAGTCTTGGATAATCAAGCTGTCTGAGTTGGACACTGCATTGGACCCGCAATTAGAACTCGTATGTGGTCGATTCTCATGCTCAAAATCAGAAAGTTTGATTGGATCTCGAGTACTGGGTGATCAGACGATCGAGTTAAGTTAAGTTCGAGGCTGCTCGAATAACAAATTTCAATGAAATGAATTTTGGAATGAAAATATAAAACTATTGTGTGTATTTGAAGGTCATAATTTATTCAACAGTTAAACACAACAATATAATTATATTCTTTATAAGATGCATACTCACAATGATGTATGAAGATACTACAATAACACAATGGAAGTGAACTATATACATACATAGCTAATACTGCAATTCTCCATGAACCAATCAATACATACACATGCAGTGTGCCATACACTATTTAGAAGCATTCAGATCGATTCCGATCGTTGTCCTAATAAACCAGATTTATCCCGTCAAGACAGTGCGTATGTGCCGTGAAACATTTTTTGATATCCAGTCAATACAATCTTTGCATTTTACAGCCATTTGTAGGTGTTGACGGGATACATAGAATAGTAGGTTAGTGTCGTGAATGGGAAAGAATATCTGGCGCGGCACGGAAACGGGATGTGCTCGGCAGAGCCTCGCCCATCCCGTTTCCTGAGCCTTGGCAGATATTTTTTCCCTTTCACGGCACTAACCTACTATTCTCTATATCGATGGCTCGTTGATAAACAAATACCCTGCTGCAATTGCGCACTCCGACAGTGGCAGTTTGTGAGAATGAGCGAGACCCGTTCGTGATGATTTCATATGGTCTTAATTAATATTCCTTACACATTTCATAAGAATCTCGACAGTGCCTTAGTAAGTGGTTCAATAAACAAAGCATGCTATCACACGTGTAGGGTTATCTATTTACATGCATAACAATATCACATTGGATATTGCATAATCCCATAAGGATACACACAGCATTGATAGTATACAAAATATAATAAGTTCCGTTTTCATATTCATATATTTACAATTTAAATTTGTACACTAAGTCTTGTATTTACAGAAACGTTCTTATAGAACATTAACCAAAAGTCCAACAACGGTGCCTCACCCAATGGTTCTGCTGGTTGGTGGATACATGGGATAAGTATTTATCATTATGGATTTTTAAATCCAAATCTCAGATCTATAGCCTTCAGTTTGTAAAACGGATGCAATGGTGTTTTCTCTACCGATAATAGTTTGGAAGCTCTCAAAGGTACGGTCAAAAGATGTTTCAAATGAGTACATCAACGTGTACTATGTATTTCTAAGTGAAAATTGCTACCTCACGTGCTGTTTTCTTAGAGTTAATAGGGTAATCATATGCTCATACACTATACTTGGTATAACGGGCGGTATGTTTACCATGTATAAACTCTATTAGGCGTGTGCTGTCGCCATTTTCATTAATCTGATCAAAAGAATGCACTTAATTAACACGTATTTTCATTTGTCCGATAAAATGATTGTCCGGATAACTGGTATGACCCATGTACGGGGATCCGGGGGCATGCTCCCCTGAACATGTTTGATATCTGTGTCCCATTTCCTGCGTTCTAGCGCATTTTAGAGCAAACAAATCTTTACTCGCCTTTGACTTATTCGAATGCATACTGAATAATTATTTACAAACTTGTGTATATTTCAGTGCGTAATATATATTTTTTAAACTGGAATGTTATGTCTATATGTGTTATTTATAGAATATAGTACAGCTTTAGGTGAAAAGAATACACAAAATATATGTACGTCGGTGTTCACGCTGTATTAAATTCGTCACTACTGCACAATATTTTCACCATTAGCTAAGTCCCCCTTCTTCCACTGACCCTTCAACTGTGTTAGAATTCGGACTTCTTTGCAGAGCTCCGTGTAACTCGTTGTACATACATGTAATTTTATTTTTGTTTGTAATCTCACAATACTGATTATTTATTTTCAGGTCTAAGGACACGGAGGCTTGAAAGAAAATGCTCGAACGACAGTATTCAAATTCGACATTAAACTTTGTTATTACCATGGACGACGCCGACGCCGTACAAGTAGTTCCTACCTGCGACGCGGTTGCCATAGTTACCGGAGATGCAATTACGTCATACGCAGGAGTTCCGGTGTGTGGAAACGGCAATGTCATATTCGAGGTGTGACCGTGACGCGCTCGTGCAATACAAGATGGAAGCGTCCGGAGAATCCGAAACACCAACAACGGCGTCCTTGGATACGGCTGCTGCATACACTTGTCTAACCCCCATGTGTGGAGAGGACACGGATTATATTCACGGACATATACATAGTGGAAACAATATCAAATACGGCAAACAGAAATGTGATTCCATCTCACATCGGCGAAAAATCAATCCATATCCGAATTTTTCGTCTATTATGCATGTCCAATGTCCCGACAACGTGACCCCACAAACAGCCACAGTAGACGATAACAAAAGCGGATTACATCACGTTGTGCCAGGAGTGGCGATTAAACATTCCGCTGGTCGTCATCCAAACGAAACAGAAAGTAGAGATATGTGAAACTATGTGCGAGGTTCCCAAGGAATGGACACTGCGGATAATGCAGGTCAGAGTGTTATCATGTTATACAGCAAAATCATTCATGGAAAGTGCTAACATAGGTGGGCAGTGTGAACAGACTTAGATGGACGCATTAGAGCAGGCGCTGGTGAGTGGAACGCTGACCCCGCTGATAAAGGAGGAGCTGAAATACTCGATACAGTCACGGAGATTAAAGGAGGGCAAGTCTGAGATGAAGGTGGAATTCAGGCATCCGAAAGACTATCAGGTATGTTAGTTGCCGGCAGTAACTCTGCAAATCTATAGCGAAGATTTGTTGAAGGTTCACAAACGAGATAAACGAAAACTAATGGAAAGCGCAGTGAAAACGATCGTTTTGTACAACGATATGCATAGAAACGAATATCGTTGTTTATTTGTACACGAAAATGATATGCTCGCTTAATTACCCGACTACCAACTATGTAAACGCCTGTCATTTCTTTCAACGCATGTCGTAATATATACTATTATGTTTGAATTTGAATGCATTATAATGTTTTTTTTTATTATTTACAACTTTAAATAAACGATCTCACATAATATATGTATGCACATGATTTAGTATATCATATATAATTAAGTCATGAAAATAAATACATTTTGAAGGAATTTGAAGAAAAAAAACGACAAAAAAACAACAACAAACTATTGAATGCGATTATAATTTATAAATTTATTATTTTATTATTTACAGCTGTCGAACGAAGAAGTACAGAAAGTTGAGACAAGACGGGTACAGAACAGAATGGCGGCCAGACGGTTCAGGGATAAACAGAAAGATAGAGGTGAAACTCTACAAAAGGTAAGCTAGTCGTTCCCACAAAGACATTTCATCACCAGAGCTCCAGATCTTTAATACATTAATCTTTAATACATCTGTAAAAGTAAAATACGCATTGAATTTGAAATCTGGTGGTATAATATTCTTTAGACACAAAACTTATCTGGAGCTCTATCATTATTCTCTGTGTGTAATCACATACATATTTGTATCGTAGTCTGTGTGGCGATATCAAATGTGGCATACCTCTATGTGTTTGCCACATATAACCATTTAAAAACGGCTTGATTCTCTTTAGCCCTTACACCGCTATCTTAATTTCTTGTCGTCTGCTGTTTATTTTCTAATTTCCATTTTTATCATCAAAAACATGTTTTGACATCACTTTAAAATAATTTACAACATACTTTGACAGCACTTCAGAATCATTTCCATTGGAGATGATTTTGAAGTGCTGTCAAAACATGTTTTAGTTTTTATTGGGAAATAAGGCAAGGTATAAAAGCAACAGCAGACACCAATTGTTGTTAAAGGCACTGGGTGTGTCTCCGATATGCCACAAAGTGATGAAATAGGACAGGAACAAATAGTTTAATTTTATATTGTATCGTATTTCCGAATCCAATTGTACCAATAAGTCGTCTGTAAAAAGCGTTGATTGGTAAAAATAATGGTAATTATAATGCTGACAAATAATTAGCGTCTAAAATTCAATAAAAGGGTGAACAATGAAATATAATATTCAAGTGTACAATGAATTTCAAATGCATATTTGATCCTGCCTCACAAATATTATTTTTAAAACCATACTTGCAAAATTCACCTTTTCTGGTAATGGTGCTCGGCGATTGTCATGCTTTCTTGAATGTGTCTTATAAAGTGAAACATCTCTAAACTGGACACACTGGGAGGTTCCCAGTGTGTCCGGTTTAGAGAGGTTTCATTGTAAAGCAGGCATTTGATCATGTTGAGCCATAGTTGTGTGCTATGTGATCATGAACAGACATTATCACCTGAGATAAATAACCAAGAAACCCGAGAAAAATAAGATCACAGATGCTTCTTGCTGTACGGCTTCGAGAGTTTCCACTATATGTGTTTTATCTTTATTTCCCACAGCACTGTCAACATATTGAATCAATGAACACAGAACTGAGATACGAGTTGAATCAACTGAAAAAAGAGCGGGACGAGTTGAAGGTGCTGATACAAGAACATTTATCCGGGTGTCCATCCACACGACAAACATTCGCCAGATGACAGCGGGAACATATTACTATCTGTTACACATAAACGTGATAACATCCGCCTCGGGATAGCGCTAGGGCGGTCCGGTGGCATTGCCCCCCCCCCCCGGAAACTTTTGGAAATCTACATCGCATTTCCTGCGTTCTGGCGCATTTTGGAGCAAAACTATTGATGCTGTCATAGTATTTTTAGACATAATTTTTTATTGAAAACGTTTACATTTTGAAACAATAAGAAAACGACCGAAAAATGCATGGAATACATGGCACTTGGCATGAAACGTGCCTTGTAACTTGTAAACAATCTTTATGCGGCGAATTTTAGGGGGGCGCGCGCTGGGTCCGCCACCCCCCCTCCCCTGAATCCGCCTATGTTAACTCTGCAAAATATGCAATTTAAAATATATTTTTTTGTTTTACAATAATAAACATGTTACCAGTTCCATTTTTTATTTGTACCGAAATTACGTCAAATATGAAATACCAAGATGTGTTTTCATGGAAAACAACGAGTAGTGAAACTTCTAGAAGCCCTCCGATTCAAAGTACGTATTCTTTTATTTTGTTATGTAACGGATTTTATGAAATATGGCGAATCAAACGTGTCTTTTTAAACTGCATTTGATGGTCTTGGTACTTTGGCCCGAACTTATGTCGTTTTTACGAAGAATCTATTTCCGTGTCTACAGACACGGACATCGATTCTTAGCAAAAAACGACACAAGTACATGTATGTGCCGAACTCCCGGAACCACAAAATGCAGCACACGAAGACGCGTTTTATGCGCCATATTTCATCAAAATCCGTTGCCTATAATAAGGAAAATATCAAATAATAATAAAGGCATACATGGCTACATGTATTTAAAATACAGTTATCACTATTGCTTAATTTATCAATATTTATTATACTGATTTATTCAGTTACTAAAAACCCAAATAACTTATGTGATACTAATTTACTTACATGCCTCTGTTACATTAATATTTTTGCAACGAATATGACATATATGTTCATCGAGTGGTGTGAAATATGGACATTTCACGAGATGAACATATATGTCATATTCGTTGCAAAAATATGATTATTCTATTTATTATATACCGCTCCATGGAAATTAGAAGTTTTTTTAGACTGTATACGGTAATGAATGTGTATTTGCAATCCGGCACTGCAGATGCGCGTTATGAATATAGATAGCGGAAGTACTGATTTATTCAGTGACTAAAAACACAAATAACTTATGTGATGCTAATTTACTTACATGCCTCTGTTCTATTATTTATATGATTGTGATATTCAAGATCGCATGTTCCTGTTACGTCAGTTTGTAGCATCCGTCTCCGTAGCCGATTTCACCAACATTACAAAGTATACTTTCCTAGCAAAGTATACTTTGAGGGAGTAATCATTTATTTTTCCTGAAATGCATTATTTCATATAGAACTAACGACTGCATATATTTGATGATTAAAAGTATGCAGAATTATTATACTGAATTTATTACATTATCACAGCCAAAATGGCTGTGATAATGTAATACATTTAGTATAATAAAAATTATTAAATTTATCCTAAAATTGAAAATTTCTCCCTCAAAGTATAGAAAAGTATACTTTGCAATGTTGGTGAAATAGGCTACTGATGATCTGCAAACGTGAAACTGTTTAGATGTACTAAAATATTTGTGGCAGTGATGGGAAAATGAGGCTTATGGGTTTATGAGCAGTGTATCTTCAAATAGCACACTCGTGTAGCCGATAACGATATACACGTATATTGCTTGATATAAACATGACGAGTGTTTCATTGATGGATGGCGAACCGTGTATATCCTGATCAGACGGTGTGGCTGCATATGCTGATCTTGATCTACACTGATTTTTCAAGTCACAGCCATATTTAATGTCTACATACAGATGTAAACTATATTGGAAACAGGCA
>CM055279.1:67022095-67041193 GCA_029237695.1 Conchocele bisecta | reverse complement strand
AACCTGTGTATTTATATTACAGCGCGCAGTTTCTATTTTTACACTGACGTTAGAGCTATGTTTACAGTGTTATATTTATAGAATTTAGGCCAGCTTAATCAAACCGATACATTAAGTAGCTATGATGGACACGATGGACGCACAAATGCGTACGGTGCATACATTTCTTCGATTTACTGCACAATACTAATGTTTTCATCATCTGTCTGTTTCTCGCATCTGTTTAAGGACATTTTACCACGAGAATAAAACGAAAATGAAACTATCAGTTAACGTCATTGTTGTGACTTTAAATAGACCGGCCGCCACTGAGCATGCTCGGTCACGGACCCGAACAAGTCTCGACAAGATGTGCCCGGACATGAATGAACGGTGATATCGGAAACCTATATAAGCGTCGGCTGGTGATCATTTGCTAACACACCTCACTAGTGGTTACAACGGACAACTCGGCAAGACGAAATCGCGGGAAATAATCTCGAGTTGCGAAGTTGAAGATTCAGAGAAAAGGTAATTCATAAACTTGTGTGATGTTTTCTAATTGATTATAACCAAACGATACATACTTCTAATAACAACTATGTGTTCAAAGACGCTATATATTCTAGTTTATGTCGTTACACTTGTTTATTAATACTGCGGTAAATCAACTATTATAGATTATTATGTACACATTGCAACTACAATATCAACGCAATTACCAATTGTGTCGTCTGCATTTTTTTATTTAATTATGTTCACTAAACATGTGTATAATTATACTGAGACATGTACTCTGATGGGTTCACTACTGATATACTTACTTAATTTATTGCTATTAATATTTCAGAATTTAAGAAGTAGAGACTACAAAAAAAGAAGATGGCTTTACCAAACGGACCAATAGAAATCGTGTTTTCCTTTGACACGACTGGAAGCATGTCTGGCTGCATCAATGAGGTGAAAGGTTACGTGCAAGACATGGTACAGCGCCTCCAGGCGGACATTCCCGGCATTAGAATCGCAATCCTGGCACACGGGGATTACTGCGATAAACATATTTACGTGACGAAGTACGAGGACTTCACTGATGACGTGCCGAAACTCTGCCAGTTTGTGAAGGACGTCCAAGGAACGGGCGGCGGCGACTCTGACGAATGTTACGAACTGGCGCTTCATCAGGTAATTATGTGTGCATTGACTGAATACATTAGCTTATAGTTGCGGCCAGTAACTCTGCCAATTAGATCCTAGACAATGACCAAATACATGCTCATGATGTCCTAGATACAATGTATCGATATTATTGTTTACTTGTCATGTGATTGGAGAAATGGGCCTTATGGAATTTTAGGCCAGCCTAGCTCTCTTATCAGCTAGCAAAATCATGCAGCCTGATTATGATCTCCGATGTTTATCGCTGACTAACTGTCTAACAGTGCAGGCCCTGATCAGACTCGATAAGCCTCGGAATTCATATACGTTTCCTAACAACGCATGATAAACTCATCATCAAAACACACTAGCGGTGTTTCCTCTCTGTAACAGGTGCGCACCGAACTCTCGTGGACGGCGGGATCACAGAGGGCGCTCGTCATGATCGGTGACTGCAGTCCGCACGGGGTCAACTACCCACAGAACACGCTGAAGCTCGACTGGAGAAAGGAGGCGGACGCTTTGGGAGCTGAGGTTATTTGTCTCTTTGTTTGTTATAATCAATAGTATATCCATATGCCATATATTGTAAACACGTGATGAAAAGATGCTGCATAAGTATATATCTCTTTTCATTGAGTGTTTTCAGAACAACTAATATTTCAAAGGGAATGGCACTAAAGTTTCAATAAACCGCTCATCAAATGTTCGATCTAATAAACATGATGCCTCATATTTCTTGTTCTTTCCTCATTGCAGTGTAATCCTATTCATTCCATTACGTACTGTATGATTCTCAATTCACCGTTCACGTTTTCATGGTCCACGTCTTCATGTTTCAGGGTGTGAAAATCTACGCAGTCCAGTGTAACAGCCACGGTGGATCGACAAACTTCTACGAGACCATTGCACAAAAGACTGCCGGACGCCATTTGAAATTGAGCGAATTCCGGAACATCTTCGATTTCATCATGGCGATCTGTTATAGAGAGAAAGGCGGAGATTTTCTGGATGTAAGTTTAAGAATCTGTAGAACCACGTCTTTCAACACCACTGGTCATAGTTTGATGATTACAAAACAAAAGAAAGTAATTAAATCAACACAAATTTTAGAGTATATTAATTTCATAACCCCACCATCCTGCATAGGAACTATGCTGGTCACCTAATATGTTTTCTGAAGTGGTCTCCTTTACATACGCATTACACTGATGTGTTATAAGTTGAGTTTTACCCTTTCAACCATACACACCATAAAGCCAGCTTGTACAAACACTGTAGATCCAGATGAACAGGCTGGTACGGACCCACCTTATCAGTATCTGCATCGTTTCATCATTCAATGATTATTCAATCCTAAAAATATTAACATTTCCTCATTATGATGTATATTCAAAAACAGCATGGAAACCCCCATGTTGGATATGTACGTGTGAAAGGATTAATAGACCATGTTTATATAATCAATAACATGATTTCATTCAGAATTACGAGAAAGAGGTGAGAGCCCGCGGTCACGGCGCCGTCAACAAAGATCTAGACAAGCTGTTCGGAGACCTTCGGGATCCGTCGCCCAGCGGCTCGGCGCCAACGCCAGTCAAGACGCCGAAAAGACCAGCAAAGGCAGCAAAAATGCCGGCTAAGGCAGCAAAACCTACTGGTGCCAAGGTTGCTAAACCGAAAGTCGCCCTAAAGAAAATTCCATCCGCCAGCAAACCACTGAAATTGACGAAGACAGCGGCCGCTAGGAAAATGAAGAGAGCATCGGTGCCGAAATCCCTTAAGGTAAATATAATGTGAATTACTTATTCTACATTGTTTGTGTTTCATTCATGTATATATATAGTATTTGGATCATCTAGATCTTTCTTTTCCCCAACACTGACACTACAATCTGCAATGTTAAAACGTTAACTATATTAGAGTATACATGTATAGTAAACAATTTCCAGATTAATATGTGTGTTTCATTACTACTAGTAACAGACTTAGTAGTTTATTTGAAATTGATGACATACAACAACGCTTCTACCCTAAATAGTACGTTTAGGTTATACATACGACAAAGACAACACTTCTATTATATTAAGTTTGTTTGTACAGTACCTTGATTGCAATCACATTATCCTACATCTGTATGTAACTTGTCTCCAGGCATTCACACTGGAAAAACTTCCCCGCCTTCGTCGAGAAAATGTCCCAGAATGCAACTTCATGCTGAACGACATGTCGTGGTCACCATGGCAACTGGCAATGAAACCTACGCCTGGTAACTCTTTGTGGCAGAAACGAAACGTCGATGGATGTGGATTCAAAACGAGGCGGATTTTTGGCGGGAAAACGAACATCGCGGCGCTGTACGAAATTGGAGTGCAGACGACGTACCGTTCCAGGAAACACGTGGTCTACAGTAAATACTGTAAAGGATTCTTAAGCAGTTCCGGGTCATGGGAAAGAAAGCTTGTGGGTAAATCGGACATCAAGAAGGAAATTGACCACGTGTTGAAGCATGAATGCAGCGTTTTCATCAGGCGGGTAGCCATTAAGGGCAAAAGGATGGACAACAAGATTAAGCCTGCACTGAGTAGATATGACTATGCATGGAGCGCGATTCCATCAGTGCGTAAGGGACACCGTGACCTCGTTAGGGGATCCTGTAGAGCCGACGGGTCCGTGAACATTTCTAGTGAAGCCATGGAAATGTAAACGTTCGTGGAAAGGACGTTATACCTTACAACGGGGACATATATGAATCTGTTTTGTGGCAACTTATTTAATCGTTTAGTAGAATTCGATCCGAAATAAAGTGCATATTATATATAAAGAATATAAGGATTTCAAAGTAAAAATTGCTATCACACATGTCATTTTCCCCCTAAGTATATTCCACCAGCATATGGTTACCATATTAACACAGAAATTGTGGTAGCAATTTTTTTTTTCTAAATACATACATATAATCAATTGAAGCATCGTTTGGCCATACTTTAGAAAAGCTCTCATATGAGGAGATAATTCTAATCAGTTACAAAACTATATTCGATTAAAAAAAAACGTTCATCCCACTTTATATAGGTTATAGATCTGAGGTTCTGAATAGATTCTTAAATTATTGGCCCGTTTATCAGTCTGCAGCAGAACCCATGTGTGATACATGATGGCTGGACTTTGGGTTAATCATTTTAGAAGTACATTTCTGTAAATACACGTGTACATATTAAATGTATAAATATGCAGATATATGTCGTGTATAGTACACTGTCGACAATGTTGTATAAATGTTAAGGGATCATTGTGCAATTACCATTGCGGTATTATGTGTGTGTAGTGCGGTGTACATGTACAGTCGAACCAGTGCTAAAGACCACCTTCGCAATAGCAATCACCTGGCTGTAAAGGCCACACCTTTGTTGTCCCAATGGCACAATTACTATATAAATGACACTGTGAATAAAGACCACCTATGAACAAAGGCCAGATTTTTCACTTCCCATGGCTGGCCTTTATTCACAGGTTTGACTGTATAATAGTAAATAGAAGATCTTACACTAGTGATGTCCTAATAGGTCTAGCTCATCCGCTCAGACTGCTCGACTCAGAGAGCATAGACTTATTTGCAGCTGAGTGTTTGTTTTCCACCGTACCAATTGTTATATTTGGACAAATGTTACAATCACAATCACAATAGCTGTGCTTCTTAATACTGTACAACATCTTACATTTGTATATATTATGTCAGTGAGAAATACAGCATTATTTGTACGTGTAAATAGAGAATAGTAGGTTAGTGCCGTGAATGGGAAAAAAATATCTGGCAGGGCTCAGGAAACGGAATGGGCGAGGCTCTACCGAGCACATCCCGTTTCCGTGCCGCGCCAGATATGTTTTCCCATTCACGGCACTAACCTACTATTCTATTCTATTTATCCCGTCAACACCTACAAATGGCTGTAAAATGCAAAAATAGTATTGACTGGATATCAAAAATGTTTCACGGCACCGTGTTTCACGGCACATACGCATTGTGTTGACGGGATAAATAGGTTTTCACTGTACATGTAGTTGTTTTCATACTTCATTGTGATACATGTGTATCTTATAAAATACACATATTGTTGTGTTTACTTAAAATAAAATATGAAATTCACATTATGCCTTGCCTGTTTGTTTCATTTTCTTTCAAGTTCATCTTCAGTTGAAATGGGTCATGCATGCAGCCTCAAAGTTAGCTATCCTGGTTGTCTGACCACTCAGAACTTACGGCAGTTATAGTATATCGAAAGCTGTACTGAAAATCAATCACTGATTCGCCGAGGCTGAAACACACATAGCATTCCGAATGGTAGTGCGTGTGCTGGTGGTGGTCACTAGTTTAATTTAATTTAATTAAACGATTGTCTAGAATGGACATTCCTTTCTAACTGTAATAAATAATGATCATTTAAAAAAGCACCAACTTAGAATGTTATTCCATACTGTTACGCATAAACACATCCACCTCCCTCCCTCCGTTTATCACAGCATGTAATAGTGCAATGTTGAGGGGAAAACACAGCATTTGATTGATATATGCCATATATTGATTTTGTGAAACATTATCTGAGACACACACTGTCACAGATGAGTCTCAGATTCGTATGCAATGTGCAATGTGTGAGTTTTCGCTTTATTGACTGCATGTTAGCTGTATCAAGAAAGGAACATTTTGTTTGATCAAATTTCAATACGTTTGTATTTTTTCTACCATATACTAGCATAGACTGTGATAAACATGAGAGTGATGTTGTACATTCACAATTTGTAGAAAATGCAACAACACTTGCAGTGGAACCTCTCTAAACCGGACACCCTGGGAGTACTATACAATTGAACCTCTCCAAACCGGACACACTGGGAGTAATATACAATGGAACCTGTCTAAACCGGACACCCTGGGAGTAATATACAATGGAACCCAAAAAAATCTCTAAACCGACACTTGGGTTGTAAAATAAACAATGGAACTTCTCTAAACCGGCACACTAGGAGTAAATACAAATGTAACCTCTCTAAACTGGGGACACCCTGGGAGTAATATACAATGGAACCTCTCTAAACCGGACACCCTGGGAGTAATATACAATGGAACTTCTCTAAACTGGACACCCTGGGAGTAATATACAGTGGAACCTCTCTAAACCGGACACCCTGGGAGTAATATACAATGGTATTTCTCTAAACCGGACACCCTGGGAGTAATATACAGTGGAACTTCTCTAAACTGGACACCCTGGGAGTAATATACAGTGGAACCTCTCTAAACAGGACACCCTGGGAGTAATATACAATGGAACCTCTCTAAACCGAACACCCTGGGAGTCATATACAATAGAACTTCTCTAAACCGGACACCCTGTGAGTAATATACAGTGGAACTTCTCTAAACCGGACACCCTGGGCGTAATATACAATGGAACTTCTCTAAACCGGACACCCTGGGAGTAATATACAATGGAACTTCTCTAAACCGGACATCCTGGGAATAATATACAATGGAACTTCTCTAAACCGGACACCCTGGGAGTAATATACAATGGAACGTCTCTAAACCTGGGAGGCTCCCGCGGTATCCATTTGAGAGGGTCAATATATGTTCAATTGTAATTCAGGCCACAATTGTTTTAGTGTGTCTTGGATTGTCAATTATTGTTGTATATATACACGAAACGCCTTTCTAAATAATAATGTACAAACCTTTCAAATGCGCCCGGGTGTATGCACACTATTTATGGAGCTGCTAGAGACAATATTGCGCAGTCCGTGGCATAAATGAACAAGAGCAATAACACCACATTTGCAACGTACATGTAGTTTCATTGTCTGATAGTCGTCATGGGCGTCAACAGCATCTTTGGAAAGGGGGTTCGTATTTCATCTCTGAAGCAACCGAAATCTGTAAGGGTCCATGGGTGGAAAATGGCTATCGCGGACCTCATTTATATAAAAACATAATCCTGCTAGCTCAAAAAGGGGGGTCGTACGAACCATCGAACCTTCCCCTAATGACACCCTCGGTCATGTTCAACTAGTATTATGGATCTCTTGACTTTGCTTGTATATGCAGGGGCGGATCTGGAGGGGGGTTCCGGGGTTGCACCCCCCCCCCTCCCCTCCTCCCGCGTTCAGCCACGGAGTTTACATAGATCACAGTTTACCACCAGTTGGAGTCTGAAATTAAATGCCTTAAAACACAGGAAAGTCCATTTCGAAGAGCTCGAATATAGGACAACCCCCTAGTTGCGAACGGTAACTCTTGCAATCTACTCCCGTACCGTCCGTAGCTAGCTGTCTTGTTGGCTATCCCATTATGGCAACACCCATCATACTTCTAACAATTAGCAATACAGATCGATACCAGGCAACAGGAGTGTGTTATTTGATAAGGATCTACACTAGTCACAAACCGTATAAACCACATTGTTCCAGTCACAGCCACATATAACAACGAAGGTTGCACATAATATGAACTGATGGAAAGGAACTACCATTTGGAGGAAAATAGCATACACATGTATAAAATTAATACATTGTTAGTATCTAAAATAGAAATT
The DNA here is from genome assembly GCA_029237695.1 of Conchocele bisecta. Lineage (NCBI taxonomy): Eukaryota > Metazoa > Mollusca > Bivalvia > Lucinida > Thyasiridae > Conchocele > Conchocele bisecta. Next base: position 67,033,469 of record CM055279.1, on the reverse strand, counting down.
AATAAACTGAAATATACCGAAAACTTAAGGCCATACAAAATCAGGTCATCATACAGCGGTATTAGAAGGATCATAAAGCACATGGTTACTAGAACAGGAACACCAACGGATGTTCAGTAAAAAACCAGGTAGGTACACAAGACAACATCCATGACGGCTAGGGTCACCATATTGGAACGGTCACTGGGAAAATAACTCACTATATGTTTACAGCAGTGTGCACGGTGTCATAAACCTCCCGCTAACCTCGCCGTTAAATCTAGTTGTGCACGGTTGACGTGCAATCATTAAACTATAAGGGAAATTATTGTTTCCAGTCAATATATACCTTATATCAAGATAACGTTATGATATATCAATCATGAATGTACAGGGACGCCGGAAGCATCATAAGATTGGTCCGGCGAATCGACTGGGTGCACTCGCCAGTCAAAGTGTATGTTGTTACCACTCAATTGAACCGTCTCGCCGAGACGGTTCGACTGAGCAGTAACAACATACACTTTTGATGAGAAATGAGAAAAATTGCAGAAAAATATTTACATTCCATTTTGTTTATACATGAATTACAAATATGTCAAAAATCCGGCAATGATCCGACGCCCCTGATGTAGGGAACGTAAAACTATCAAAATGTGACATATTCCCCATAAGTAGTCACGTGGCTGTTTACAGCTTTTTTTTTAATTTGGCGCCAATATCGCGACGTTATGTAACAAAAGAAATAAATTTGAAAGTTTGATTTCAACACATTTTTCTTAACGTCCTGTCGTTTATTTTTTTATGCATGCAGAGATTTCATGCAAGCAGATATTTCTTGTTACTTTGACTGTTCCAGCGAACACAGAGATGATAAACAGTTGCATAGTTTGACAATGTGTATATGTTGAAACAGGCTAGTAAAGTCAAGGTCAAGGGTCGATTCCCGCTACATGCGAAAGTTACATATACCACAGACCTAGAATATTCTAGGTCTGTACATATACTAACCATATACAACCATTGAGTACCATGCCACAGTTTATACTTGGTTTTTGATATAACAACCGTCAATGAATAGCTTTAAGCATTAATACATTCGAGTCTGGTTGCAGCAGATGACAAATAAGCAGCGGTATCAATAGATAGACATAGACGAGCATGCCCGTACGCAGGCATGTTTTTGTACTCAAAATTATGATCATCTGGATCTACACTTTTTGCCAATACCACTCCACTATACAGGCCTGTGGTGTTGAAAGGGTTAAGGGGGTGCGTACTCACCCGTCGCACCCCCTCTGCGTACGGGCATGACGAGTTCCAACACTAAACATGCAACTCGGGCCACAAATGTACGAGATGCGATGATTGACAGTCACTGTTTTAGCTGCGAATACTGTTGTCGCCATCACTCATGGATCCAGAATTTCGGGTTATTCGAACATTCACCACTCGTTCGTCGACCGAGCGGATTCGGGAGACTACTAGGGGAATCCGGGGGCACGCTCCCCTGAAATTTTGTTATATCTACATCCCAATTCCTGCGTTCTGGCGCATTTTAGAGCAAACAAATCTTTACTCGCCTTTGACTTATTCGAATGCATACTGAATAATTATTTACAAACTTGTGTGTATATTTCAGTGTGTATTTTCTATATTTACACTGTAATGTTATGTGTTATTTATAGAATATAGGACGGCTTTAAATGAAAAGAATACATGAAATGTACGGACGTGTCGGTGTTTACGGTGTATTAAATTCGTCACTACTGCACAATGCTAATATTTTCACCATTAGCCTCTTTGTGTATCGCATCTTTTTAATAACATTTTACCATGAGAAAATGAAACTATCATTTGACGTCATTGTTGTGACTGTAAATAGACCGGCCGCCACTGGGCATGCTCGGACACGGATCCGAACAAGTCTCGATAAGATGTGTACGGACACGAATGAGCGGAGATATAGGAAACCTATATAAGGGTCGGCTGGTGATCATTTGCTAACACACATCAGTAGCGGTTACAACAGACAACTCGGCAAGACGAAAACGCGGGAAATAATCTAGAATTGTGAAGTCTGGTGATTCAGGAAAAAAAAGGTAATACATACTTGTGATGTTTTCTAGCAGATTTTTATAACGAAAATTAAATACTTTATAATCACCAATATGTGCTGAAGACGATATATCTGTTAGTGGCGTTTTCTCGTATTTATTAATACTGCGGCAAATGAACTATTATAGTCTATAAAGACAAGGTAACTTCAATACAATCGGAATTACCAAGTGTGTCGTCTGCAGTTTTTATTTGTTTTCAAGGAAACTGGAACTAATTATTCTGAGACATATTTGTGAACTATGATGTCCTATCTTCATTTATTGCTATTAATATTTCAGAATTTAAGAAGTTGAAACTACAGTATACAAAAGAAAATGGCTTTACCAAACGGACCAATAGAAATCGTGTTCTCATTTGACACGACCGGAAGCATGTCTGGCTGCATCAATGAGGTGAAAGGTTACGTGCAGGAAATGATACAGCGCCTCCATGCGGACATTCCCGGCATTAGAATCTCAATCCTGGCACACGGTGATTACTGCGATGACGTGCCGAAACTATGCCAGTTTGTGAAGGACGTCCAAGGAACGGGCGGCGGCGACTCTGACGAATGTAACGAGCTGGCGCTTCATCAGGTAACTATATGTGCATTGACCGAATACATTATCTGTATAGTTGCGGCCAGTAACTCTGTCGGTACGGGAGTTTTACAGACTTACTGCCAGCAACTAGATCCTAGACGATGACCGAATACATGCACATGATGTCGTAGATACCAGGGGCCCGTTTCACTAAACTTCGTACGACTACAATGTTCGTAAGTGCAAATTTAGGATCGTCTGGAAATTTCAATTAGTGAATTTACATTTATTGAGCATAGGCTGTAAAAACAGCCTATGCTCAATAAATGTAAATCCAATAAGTGTTTACAAGAAAATATTGTAAATGTGAAATTTACAGACTATCATAATTTTGCACTTACGAGCATTTTAGTCGTACGAAGTTTAGTGAAACGGTCCCCATGTGCAGATACTGATCAGACTCGACATGCCTCGGAATTCATATACGTTTCCTAACAACGCCTGATAAACGTATCATCAAAACACACTAGCGGTGCTTTCTCTCTGTAACAGGTGCGCACCGAACTCTCGTGGACGGCGGGATCACAGAGGGCGCTCGTCATGATCCGCACGGGGTCAACTACCCACAGAACACGCTGAAGCTCGACTGGAAAAAGGAGGCGGACGCTTTGGGAGTTGAGGTTAGTTGTCTCTATATTTGTTATAATCAATAGTATATCCATATATTCTAAACACGTGATGAAAAGATGTTGCATGATTATCTCTTTCCATTGAGTGTTTTGTAGGTTCTAAAATATACAATTCACAGAACCACTAATATTTCAAAGGTAATTGCACTAAATTTTCAATAATCCTATTCGTTCAATTACGTACTATATGATTCTCAATTCACAGTTCACGTTTTCATGGTCCACGTCTTCATGTTTCAGGGTGTGGAAATCTACGCAGTCCAGTGTAACAGCCACGGTGGATCGACAAACTTCTACGAGACCATTGCACAAAAGACGGCCGGACGCCATTTGAAATTGAGCGAATTCCGGAACATCTTCGATTTCATCATGGCGATCTGTTATAGTGAGGAAGGCGGCGATTTTCTGTATGTAAGTTTAAGTTCTGTAGAACCAAGTCTTTCAACACCACTGGTCATAGTTTGATGATTAAAAAAAAGTACAGTTAGAGTACATTTATTTCGCAACCACAGCATTATGCATATGAACTATACTGGTCACCTAATGTGTTTTATTAAGTCTCATTTACATACGCAATACACTGATGTATTATGAGTTGTGTTTCACCCTTTCAACCATACACACCATAAAGCCAACTTGAACAAACACTGTAGATCCAGATGAGCCGGCTCGTAAGAACCCACCTTATCAGGATCTGCATCGTTTGTCATTATTATTCAATCCGGAAAACACCAATATTTCCTCATTATAATGTATATTCAAAAACAGCATGAAAACGCATATGTTGGATATGTCGTGGTGAAAGGATTAATAGACCATGTTTATATAATCAATAGCATGATTTCATTCAGAATTACGAGAAGGAGGTGAGAGCCCGGGGTCACAGCGCCGTCAACAAAGATCTAGACAAGCTGTTCGGAGACCTTCGGGATCCGTCGCCCAGCGGCTCAGCGCCAACACCGCCAGCCAAAACGCCGAAAAGACCAGCACAGGCAGCAAATGCAGCAAATGCAGCAAAGGCAGCAAAAACGCCGGCTAAGGCAGCAAAACCCACTGGTGCCAAGGTTGCTAAACCGAAAGTCGCCCTGAAGAAAATTCCATCGGCCAGCAAGCCACTGAAACTGACGAAGACAGCTGCCGCTAGGAAAATGAAGAGAGCATCGGTGCCGAAATCCCTTAAGGTAAATATAATGTAATTACGTGAAACATGTATTCTATGTTGTTTGATATGTGATCCGGCTACTAGTATTTGGATCATGTAGATCTTTCTTTTCCAACACTGACACTACAATCTGCAATGTTAAAACGTTAACTATATTAGAAATAGTTTTGCAGATTACATATTAAACACATTCCAGATTAATATTTGTGTTTCATTACAACCTTAGTAGTTCATTTTAAATTGATCGACACAAAGTTCTACATACGACAAAGACAACACTTCTATCATATTACGTTTGTTTTTACAATACATTGATTGCAATCACATTATCCTACATCTGTATGTAACTTGTCTCCAGGCATTCACACTGGAAAAGCTTCCCCGCCTTCGTCCAGAAAATGTCCCAGAATGCAACTTCATGCTGAACGACATGTCATGGTCACCATGGCAATTGGCAATGAACCCTACGCCTAGCAACTCGGTTTGGCAGAAACGAAATGGCGATGGATGTGGATTCAAAACGAGGCGGATCTTTGGCGGGAAAACGAGCATCCCGGCGCTGTACGAAATCGGAGTGCAGACGACTTATCGTTCCAGGAAACACGTGGTCTACAGTAAATACTGTAAAGGATTATAAAGCAGTTCTGGGTCATGGGAAGGAAAGCTTGTGGGTAAAGCGGACATCAAGAAGGAAATTGACAACGTGTTGAAGCATGAATGCAGCGTTTTCATCAGGCGGGTAGCCATTAAGGGCAAGAGGATGGACGGCAAAATAAAGTCTGCCCTGAGCAGATATGACTATGCCTGGAGCGCGATTCCATCAGTGCGTAAGGGACACCGTGACCTCGTCAGGGGATCCTGTAGAGCCGACGGGTCCGTGAAAATTTCTAGTGAAACAATGGAAATGTAAACCGTTTGAAAACTAATAATCTTTCCGCACTAATACAATATGTTCAACAATTCTGCAAAAACTAAACCAGTAGCCGTTTTCACCAACATTGCAAAGTATACTTTTCTAGCAAAGTATACTTTGAGGGAAAATTTTTTAATTTTAGGATAAATTTATTAATTTTTATTATACTAAATTTATTACATTATCACAGCCATTTTGGCTGAGATAATGTAATAAATTCAGTATAATAATTCTGCATACTTTTAATCATCAAATCTATGCAGTCGTTAGTTCTATATGACATAATGCATTTTGTGAAAAATAAATGATTACTCCCCCAAAGTATACTTTGCTAGAAAAGTATACTTTGCAATGTTGGTGAAATCGGCTACAGGAATCCACTTTTCCGACGTTTCGGCAGAATTCCTTTATCAAGGAATTAAGTTTTGCTGAATTATTGAACATATTTTAAAACTAACGTTATACTTCACAACGGGTATTGAAGCCGTTTTGGGACAATTTAATAAATCGTTTGTCGTGGAATTTGATCCGTCATAATGAAAATGCCTAATAGAGTTAATACGGGTAACCATACGTCCGTATACCAAGTATAGTGTATGAGCATATGATTACACTATTAACTCTTAAGAAAATAGCACGTGAGGTAGCAATTTTCAATTAGAAATGCATAGTACACGTTGATGTACTCATTTGAAACATCTTTTGACCGTACCTTTGAGAGCTTCCAAACTAGTATCGGTAGAAAAAAAAAATTTCATCCGCTTTACAAACTGAAGGCTATTGATCTGAGATTTGGATTTAACAATCCATAATGATAAATACTTATCCCATGTATCCACCAACCAGCAGAACCATTGGGTGAGGAACCGTTGTTGGACTTTTGGATAATGTTCTATAAGAACGTATCTGTAAATACAAGACTTAGTGTACAAATTCCAATTGTAAATATCTGAATATGAAAACAGAACTTATTTTATAATATACATACCCATGAAATACATAGTTATACGATGTAAATCATATGTTCTCGTCGATGAAATAAACATCTTCCGGTGAAAATACGACTAATTCCGCTATCTATATTCATAACGCGCACCTGCAGTGTCGGACTGCAAATAGGCTGTAAATACACATTCATTCTAAAAAAACTGCTAATTTCCATGGAGCGGTATATAATAAATAGAATATTCATGTTTTTGTAACGAATATGACATATAATGTCATCTCGTGGTGTGACATGTCCATATTTCTAACGGCACTCGTGAAATATGGCCACACTATGTCATATTCGTTGCAAAAATATGAATATCCTCTATATATGTTTTCTACTATCAATGCTGTTGTGTATCCTTATGGGATCATTGTGCAATATCCAATGTGATATTATGGTTGTTATGCATGTAAATAACCATACACGTGTGATTGTATGCATGGCCACCCTAGAGTACTCCCTCCCTCAGTCGATTGTTTTGCCTCCTCGTTTGGCTTCCTGGTTACGGCACTGGGGCATGTTCGTAAGTGCAATATTAAGTGTAAATTACACATTAGCAATGTTTTCTTGAAAAAAAATCTTGGATTTACATTTATTGAGCACAGGCTGCATATGCAGCTTATGCTCAATAAATGTAAATCAATCAATTGAAACTTCCAGACGATCCTAAATGTGCACTTACGAACATTTTAGTCCTAGAATGGACTGTTTATTGAACCATTTACTAAGGCTCTGTCCAGATTCTTATACAATGTGTAAGCAATATCAAATAATGTATTAATTAAGACCATATGTAATCATCACAAACAGGTCTCGCTCATTCTCCCAAACTGTCAATGTCGGAGTGGGCGATTGCAGCAGGGCATTTGTTTATCAACATGATCAACAGGCCATCGATATCTGGTTTATTAGGACAACGATAGGAATCTGAATGCTTCTAAATACTGTCTAGCACACTGCAGCTAGGGGTATGTATTCATTGGTTCATGGAGAATTGCAGTATTATTTGTGCATGTATATACATGTAGTTCTTCTTCATTGTGTCATTGTATTATGTTCATACATCAGTGTGAGTATACATCTTATAAAGAATATAGCTTGTTTTGTTTAACTATTGAATAAATTATGACCTTCAAATACACACAACAGTTTTATATTTTCATTGCAAAATTCAATTTCAGTTGAAATTGCTTATTCGAGCAGCTTCGAACTTAACTTAACTCGATCGTCTGATCACCCAGTACTTGATCGAAATCAGATATTTTGGTTGGCCGACCAATCAAACTTTCTGATTTTGAGCATGAGGACCGACCACATACGAGTTCTAATCACGGGTCCAACTCAGACAGCTTGATTGGCCAATACTGAGCATAGCTCAGCCTACACCACCTAAACACATGATTTAGAGCATCTTTTCCGAGTACGTTCTCAGTCATGTGTATAATCACATGCTCTGGCCGTATACCTACAACTGTCTCTCAGACAGCGGATCCGTGCGGTTTTACTGTACATGGGATATGCAGTGAAACTAGTTATACAGTGAAACCTCTCTAAACCGGACACCCTGGGATCATGAACAGACATTATCACCTGAGATAAATGATCAGAATCACATCAAACATAAGATCACACGTGTTTTCTTGGTGTCCGGTTCAGAGAGCTTCCATTGTATATTACATCAATTTCATGAACCATATGCACCGTTGAGTAGCCTCAGGAATGAGGATTGATTTAATGGTGAAACATAAATAGTAATCTTTTCGCAATAATACAATTCATATGTTCAACAATTCTGAAGAAAAATAAAACAGGAAAAGTGGGTTGGGCTCCTGGTTTTTTCAGAATTGTGAAACATAAATAGCCTTCCGAATGGTAGTTGGTGTGTTGTTGGTGGTCATCAGAGAGTGAGCGTAATTGTTTGTAAATGAATACAACGAGTATCTTGAACGGACATGCATTTCTATAAGTAATGATTATTTCACAAACAAATATGAATGTTGTAACACAGTGTGATTACTGATACACGTCAATGCATTGTCCAATTATCACATAGTTTCTAAACCGAAACACACGTAAATCCCAAGAGATGTCATGAAACAAACTGTTCCATGAGTATATAATCGTGTCATCGTACGATGGTAGTCAAAAGACGCAACAAAGCACACATAGTTGTACATGTACTTACGATTTACAAGTAACGGCGTAACTTAATTCAACATATTCTACACAGCACGTGAATTCCAATAAATGTCCAGTAGCCGATTTCATCAAAATTGCCAAGTTTACTTATCTAGCAAAGTATACTTTCAGGGAGTAATCATTCATTTTTCCCAAAATACATTATTGCATATAGAACTAACCACTGCACATATTTGATGATTACAAGTATGCAGAATAATTATACTGAATTTATTACATTATCACAGCCAAAATGGCTGTGATAATGTAATAAATTCAGTATAATAAAAATTAATAAATTTATTCTTAAATTGAAAATGTCTCCCTCAAAGTATACTTTGCTAGATAAGTATACTTTGCAATGTTGGTGAAATAGCCTACAGTAGTGCATGTATACAAATCAACATCGGTGACGGCAATGGTGCCGAATTAGAGTGGGAACTCCGCACAATAATAGCACACTTTATAAATTGTGTAGAATAGCGTGTGTAGCGTCAAATTTATAACTTCCATAAATTCATAATAGAAACGCTGATTCAACGTATTGGGTTTATATTCATGTCTTTACAGTAGCCCCACGTGACATCGTGGAACGTTGTTTATTGGTTAAAGTTTGTTTTACGTCATTAATCTCCACGACGTTTTCAATAACGGCACGTCTCAAGAATGGCGACAAAATGACGTGAAACGAGATCATTCCTATATTATATTATATACAATTATTTCATGGTCATTCGGGAAACAGTCCTAGCTGTTGCCTGAGGTGCTGTGCATGACACGAGGCACTATTGCCCGAGGCCGAAAGCCGAGAGCAATGGTGCATCGAGTCGTCCACAACACCGAGGGGTAATGTGTTTTGACTGTTCCCCGAATGAACATGAAATATCTGTTTTATTACCTAACCTGTAATATACTGTAGTGCATACAATGAACATAACACACACATAACACAAACATGACCTAAACCGTCATATCTAAATGAGAAAATAGTTTGACTATTTAGCTTGCCGCAAATCATTAATGATGATCTGTATGCGGCAGATGACACATAGTTGTAGATAGAACTGTTCGGAAATTGATCCATCCATACACGTATGCGATGCGATGATCAACAGTAATTATTTTAGCGGCAAATCCTGTTTGGCCATCACGAGACCGAATGCACACAAGAAGGTGCGCGTATGACAGTAATACCGCATGGAGTCGCCTCTGGTTCCCAATTTGTAAAAGGTCCAACACTCCAACACTGCTGGATGTTTGCAAAATTGGGTCCAGGTGCGATTAATCTGCTTCAAATGAAGGGAAATGTCTGGTCCACATTACGTACATGTAGAAACATGTCACCATACGGTAAATAATGGGAGGTATTGCTCCACCCTCCATCTTCCCCACCATTAGACATTTGTCACAAATTTGCATGTGATATTCCATCTAGTTAATAAGTGTAAAGATACACAGAACGAAATAATCTACTTCATATGAATATTGCTTGGTTTGTATACGCCCGTTTTGAAAAGCAAACGGTACGTACATGTATTATGTTTCACCGCTTCGGTGGTGGATAGAACAACTGCAGAGTTTATGTACACCACCCCTCTAAGACCGTTCAGTCAATCGATATGAAACTATGCACAAGTCTGCACATATTGAAGATGTGCACCTTGGTGTTTTATGCCGAAAACAAGTTTTTAACACTTGTATCTGCATCTCGTATATAATTCTATATAGTGTATAGAGTTTGTGTACACTAATCGTCTAAAACCTTTCAGTCAATCGATTTGAAACTTCGCACACGTCTTCTACACATGTTGTACATGTGCATATACTGGTGTTTTACACAGTTTTGCACAAAAATATAGATTCTACCATTTTGTATGCAATCATATATAATTTATACTTTACAAATCTCTACCTAAATTATTTTCATAACAAGAGGAAGAAATAATGCTATAGATTTTCAAATTCACATTAAGCGTTTTTGCGTTGGTGACAGCTTCACCTTTCTGCATCTTCGCTGTCTGGCCCATCTTCGACTGGCGTATTTTGTGACTTACGGCACTCGTGTTAATATGGATATACAAATGTACATACTACGGTGACACAGAGAGGACATGAACCAGTTTTACTTTTGCGTGACACAATAGCCTTTGCGTACGCACGCGATAGGCCTTGCGTGCGCACGCGATAGTCTTTGCGTGAGCACGCGATAGTCTTTGCGTGTACTATCGCGTGCGCACGCTAAAGCTATTGCGTGCGTGCGCAAAAGTAAAACTATTTACATGTCCCCTTTGTGCCACCGTAACATACAGACGTCATTTGAAGAAATAAGGCTCGGGGGCTTCGCTTTTGATTGATTTATGCTGTATGTCGAGATCGCTAGATAGGTAAGCATGCAATGTTGCATTACACGACGTATGTAATAGGGCCTATGAGACACGCCATGTGATTGTGTACCTTCGGACATCTGCGTAATTTCATTAAATACGTTTAAAACATTTGCAATATTTGTCATCAATAAATTAAAAGTTGACACAATTTTCAGAATTCATGCATATATTCCGCATGTACTCTGAAAATTGTGTCTACTTTTGAAACCAATTGCGGAAAATATTGTAAATTGTAAACGCACTTCATAAAATTACTCAGATGTCCGAAGGTAGGCACTCACGCAGTCACAGTCACGTACGCGGAACATATAAAAGGACAAGAAAGCACATACGAAAACAAATAACCTTTAATGTAACAAACCTGCTGGAGTATTGCGGTAATTACATGTATACATATATCCTGAAAAACACAAAACAGTGCCTGTTTCCAATA
>CM055279.1:66970166-67021595 GCA_029237695.1 Conchocele bisecta | reverse complement strand
AGCATAGACTGTGATAAACATGAGAGTGATGTTGTACATTCACAATTTGTAGAAAATGCAACAACACTTGCAGTGGAACCTCTCTAAACCGGACACCCTGGGAGTACTATACAATTGAACCTCTCCAAACCGGACACACTGGGAGTAATATACAATGGAACCTGTCTAAACCGGACACCCTGGGAGTAATATACAATGGAACCTCTCTAAACCGGACACCTTGGGAGTAATATACAATGGAACTTCTCTAAACCGGACACACTAGGAGTAATATACAATGTAACCTCTCTAAACTGGACACCCTGGGAGTAATATACAGTGGAACCTCTCTAAACCAGACACCCTGGGAGTAATATACAGTGGAACTTCTCTAAACTGGACACCCTGGGAGTAATATACAGTGGAACCTCTCTAAACCGGACACCCTGGGAGTAATATACAATGGTATTTCTCTAAACCGGACACCCTGGGAGTAATATACAGTGGAACTTCTCTAAACTGGACACCCTGGGAGTAATATACAGTGGAACCTCTCTAACTAAACAGGACACCCTGGGAGTAATATACAATGGAACCTCTCTAAACCGGACACCCTGGGAGTAATATACAGTGGAACTTCTCTAAACTGGACACCCTGGGAGTAATATACAGTGGAACCTCTCTAAACCGGACACCCTGGGAGTAATATACAATGGTATTTCTCTAAACCGGACACCCTGGGAGTAATATACAGTGGAACTTCTCTAAACTGGACACCCTGGGAGTAATATACAGTGGAACCTCTCTAACTAAACAGGACACCCTGGGAGTAATATACAATGGAACCTCTCTAAACCGGACACCCTGGGAGTAATATACAATGGAACTTCTCTAAACCGGACACCCTGGGAGTAATATACAGTGGAACTTCTCTAAACCGGACACCCTGGGCGTAATATACAATGGAACTTCTCTAAACCGGACACCCTGGGAGTAATATACAATGGAACTTCTCTAAACCGGACACCCTGGGAGTAATATACAATGGAACTTCTCTAAACCGGACACCCTGGGAGTAATATACAATGGAACGTCTCTAAACCTGGGAGGCTCCCGCGGTATCCATTTGAGAGGGTCAATATATGTTCAATTGTAATTCAGGCCACAATTGTTTTAGTGTGTCTTGGATTGTCAATTATTGTTGTATATATACACGAAACGCCTTTCTAAATAATAATGTACAAACCTTTCAAATGCGCCCGGGTGTATGCACACTATTTATGGAGCTGCTAGAGACAATATTGCGCAGTCCGTGGCATAAATGAACAAGAGCAATAACACCACATTTGCAACGTACATGTAGTTTCATTGTCTGATAGTCGTCATGGGCGTCAACAGCATCTTTGGAAAGGGGGTTCGTATTTCATCTCTGAAGCAACCGAAATCTGTAAAGGTCCAGGGGTGGAAAATGGCTATCGCGGACATCATTTATATAAAAACATAATCCTGCTAGCTCAAAAAGGGGGTCGTACGAACCATCGAACCTTCCCCTAATGACACCCTCGGTCATGTTCAACTAGTTTTATGGATCTCTTGACTTTGTTTGTATATGCAGGGGCGGATCTGGAGGGGGGTTCCGGGGTTGCACACCCCCCCCCCCCCTCCCCCGCGTTCAGCCACGGAGTTTACATAGATCACAGTTTACCACCAGTTGGAGTCTGAAATTAAATGCTTAAAACAGGAAAGTCCATTTCGAAGAGCTCGAATATAGGACAACCCCCTAGTTGCGAACGGTAACTCTTGCAATCTACTCCCGTACCGTCCGTAGCTAGCTGTCTTGTTGGCTATCCCATTATGGCAAACACCCATCATACTTCTAACAATTAGCAATACAGATCGATACCAGGCAACAGGAGTGTGTTATTTGATAAGGATCTACACTAGTCACAAACCGTATAAACCACATTGTTCCAGTCACAGCCACATATAACAACGAAGGTTGCACATAATATGAAGTGATGGAAAGGAACTACCATTTGGAGGAAAATAGCATACACATGTATAAAATTAATACATTGTTAGTATCTAAAATAGAAATTAATAAACTGAAATATACCGAAAACGTAAGGCCATACAAAATCAGGCCATCGTACAGCGGTATTAGAAGGATCATAAAGCACATATATAGTTACTAGAATATGAACGCCAACGGATGTTCAGTAAAACACCAGGTAGGTACACAAGACAACATCCATGACGGCTAGGGTCACCATATTGGAACGGTCACTGGGAAAATAACTCACTATATGTTTACAGTAGTGTGCACGGTGTCATAAACCTCCCGCTAACCTCGCCGTTAAATCTAGTTGTGCACGGTTGACGTGCAATCATTAAACTATAAGGGAAATTATTGTTTCCAGTCAATATATACCTTATACCAAGATAACGGTATGATATATCAATCATGAATGTACAGGGGCGCCGGAAGCATCATAAGATTGGTCCGGCGAATCGACTGGGTGCCCTCGCCAGTCAAAGTGTATGTTGTTACCACTCAATTGAACCGTCTCGCCGAGACGGTTCGACTGAGCAGTAACAACATACACTTTTGATGAGAAATGAGAAAAATTGCAGAAAAATATTTACATTCCATTTTGTTTATACATGAATTACAAATATGTCAAAAATCCGGCAATGATCCGACGCCCCTGATGTAGGGAACGTAAAACTATCAAAATGTGACATATTCCACATAAGTAGTCACGTGGCTGTTTACAGCTTTTTTTTTAATTTGGCGCCAATATCGCGACGTTATGTAACAAAAGAAATAAATTTGAAAGTTTGATTTCAACACATTTTTATTAACGTCCTGTCGTTTATTTTTTTATGCATGCAGAGATTTCATGCAAGCAGATCTTTCTTGTTACTTTGACTGTTCCAGCGAACACAGAGATGATAAACAGTTTCATAGCTTGACAATGTGTATATGTTGAAACAGGCTAGTAAAGTCAAGGTCAAGGGTCGATTCCCGCTACATGCGAAAGTTACATATACTAACCATATACAACCATTGAGTACCATAACACAGTTTATACTTGGTTTTTGATATAAAAACCGTCAATGAATAGCTTTAAGCATTAATACATTCGAGTCTGGTTGCAGCAGATGACAAATAAGCAGCGGTATCAGTAGATAGACATAGACGAGCATGCCCGTACGCAGGCATGTTTTTGTTCTCACAATTATGATCATCTGGATCTACACTTTTTGCCAATACCACTCCACTATACAGGCCTGTGGTGTTGAAAGGGTTAAGGGGGTGCGTACGCACCCGTCGCACCCCCTCTGCGTACGGGCATGACGAGTTCCAACACTAAACATGCAACTCGGGCCACAAATGTACGAGATGCGATGATTGACAGTCACTGTTTTAGCTGCGAATACTGTTGTCGCCATCACTCACGGATCCAGAATTTCTAGGGGAATCCGGGGGCACGCTCCCCTGAAATTTTGTTATATCTACATCCCAATTCCTGTGTTCTGGCGCAGTTTAGAGCAAACAAAACTTTACTCGCCTTTGACTTATTCGAATGCATACTGAATAATTATTTACAAACTTGTGTGTATATTTCAGTGCGTATTTTCTATATTTACACTGTAATGTTATGTGTTATTTATAGAATATAGGACGGCTTTAAATGAAAAGAATACATGAAATGTACGGACGTGTCGGTGTTCACGGTGTATTAAATTCGTCACTACTGCACAATGCTAATATTTTCACCATTAGCCTCTTTGTGTAACGCATCTTTTTAATAACATTTTACCATGAGAAAATGAAACTATCTGTTGACGTCATTGTTGTGACTGTAAATAGACCGGCCGCCACTGGGCATGCTCGGACACGGATCCGAACAAGTTTCGATAAGATAGTCGGGACGTTATGGGGTTGAACCTTGCACTAAGGTACTACTAACGTTTTTTGATGAATTATTGTCCCTGACGATGTACTTATTCGAAATCCGTCGGATGACACTTTGTCATCCTTGAGCATTTCTTAAAATTCAAGATGGCGTCCAAGATGGCCGCCATTTTCCTAATAATTCTATATTTGCGGAAAAGACACTATTTTCTTCCGCAAAAACGTTCACAATTCATTTAAACACGGTGCTGAGCTATTTAGAAAAGCAATCAATTCATTTTCCATATATAAATTCGAGATGGCGTCCAAGATGGCCGCCAATTTCGGCAGAATTTCTTATTTGTAGAAAATATTTTTCTTTTCATATTTTGAGTTCGAAAACGGTGCTGGGCTATTCAAAACAACAATAAATGTATTTACCACATATAAATTCAAGATGGCGTGCAACAATTATGCATCTTGCATGTTCCTGTCAATTAAATGAATACTGAAAAAAACCCTGAAACTACAACTAATTTGCCATGTTCGCTATTACTAACCACTTTACACATTACATGATAAGCCACTGACTTTATTACTCATCACGACCTTCATCATTTTCGTCGTCGGTGTCGGTCTCTTGGTTTGGTGTGTGGGTTGTTACACATTCCAAGGGAGATACATTTACAGAATGACGTGCATGATAGTGCTGCTCCATGACATGAACATGTATGCCTGGAACAAGCGGTTTGTGCACTACATCCGCACGCCACAACACGCATCAGTTCTGACGGTGCCACACCAGACACGCCAGTACGTGGCGTGGGTATATTGCCAACTATGTCCCACCCAAAGTCTGATATGTTCACATCGGGTGGTGAGCACTTATCCGATGCCTTCCAAAGCATTGTCTGTAAGTGAGCACGCTTCACGTGTTCGTTAAACGCGGAATCGGTTGGTGGCAGACTCTTAATCTTTGGAGTGGCTATTTTGCTTGTGAATATAGAATGCCGAAGCTGATTCATTGATGATGAAGTGTCTTTGGCTTTGTACAACAAGCCCACAAACGTACCCCCAGCAGCTGTCACTTCATCAAGTGGTGCGTCTATCTCGCCAAGCAAATCCAGGGAAACATCATGTTTTATCATTGACGTGACGGCAGATGCCTTCCCTTTACCGAACATGTAGCTGACTGTGTCGCATGAACGGCTAGCAGTTGAGATGCTTTCGGTCCAAGCTTTGCAGCCGTGGCATTGATGTCAACCACTCGTCCATCCGACTTCTTCATGCAGATTTGAACAGGAGTCTGCCACTTCCAGCAAAAGTACACCAACAGTGCAAATATATCGGTATCATCTGAGATGACATGAATGTGTTGGCACTGCTGTTCCTGAACGAGAGACTTCACACATCTGATTATGATACAATCAGCTTCTTCGTGCGTGTACAGTGTCGTGTCTTCCCCGACCATGGTCACATTTGTAGCATTGTTTTCCGCACATATCACTTTTATCAACTCTTTCTTGTTGTGAGAGCTCTTCATTATTGTCTCTCTGTTTGGCAAGACCGTCTCTAGAGCGAGATTTACTGTTCGACACACAGTGGAACCAGTTCTTCTAAAGCGCTCGTGCGTTTTTATTGAGCCTTCATATATCTGTCGAAAACAACAACGGCGCATTGCTTTTCTACTGCTCGTGTAAAGTTTTGCACAAGATGTCTAACTGTTCCCGTTTTCGGCCAGGTGACGTGATACAGCATTTCATTCCCATCTACTACTTCTGCGTCAGGGTCAGTGGTTTCCTCCCCCCAAACTGCTAGTCTGTGCAAAAGTTGGGACTTAGAACTCTTTCGCATGCTTCCAAACTCATCAAATAGAGCTGGGGGAAGAGGTGCAAGCTCGTAACACATCAATGTCTCCAAGGAAATGTCTCTTCTCTGGGAAATTACAAGTAGTCGTGCGTACAGCTTTTCCATGTCGTATATGGTTCTATCTGCAAGTTTCACCCCTTTCTTCATGGTTTCCATCGTTACTACCTTGGAATGAATGACATTGTAAAATCCAGAGGGTATGTGTGATTTGAAATCGGCCTGCCTTGATTCACCAATGGCTACAGCTGAGTGAACTTTCACCTTTTCATCGGCAACTTGTCCATTTACGATGTTCACCAGTACGTCCGTGTCATGTTGTTCTAATGGATAGGGGTATTTCGACAATTCCTGCTGTATTTTATGCCGGTAAATCTCATCAAGTTTCCTTCTGTGTAGCCCCTCTTCCTTGTGTTTGTCTGTCGTAGGATCGTACTCGTCGTCATCTCGGTCATGAAACATGTCATCCATAGTCAGGGACACAGAGTTGCAAATGTGGTAAGAAAGAAACCCATCTCGCCACCTGGTCAGGAGAGAGTGACATTACAACTAGACCACCCTTTGCCTTTCCGTACCTAATGTACGTTTGTTCCCCAAACTGGTCTGAGAACACACCATTCCATGCCCCAGACCTATGTCGGCACACATGCCGGCCTTCATAAAACATCTCCAATGCTTTATCATCCACCAAATTCATGAATTCCATTAGATGCCATGTGATGTACCTGGCATAATTCCAGTGTCCAGCTGCGAAGAAATATGGAAGCATCCTACTCATACAATACATGTGTAGTGCATACTTCCCTTCACGTTCAGCCTAACAAACAGATGTGCTAGGATTGTGGGATAGATAAAACAATCCACCCAAAGCTGACCTGTTCTTGATGAGCAAGCTGAAGCTAGCATATCATCCATTTCTTCTGTTGTCCTTGCACCAGAGAGAATGTTGCGTTTGAGAAGTCCCACAACAACCTACGAAATCCTCTCAGAGCCTTAGGCCATGCTTTACCGAGCACCATGGAGTTAATGCCTTTATATGCGACATTCAATATCTCGGTCAATCCTGAACCTTTCATCAGGGTTCCAATGCAGCCAAGAAATGACATCAATGTGTGCATTCCACCAGGTCTGACCAACAAATACTTCCACCGTGTCGGGTTCGCCCATTTATTTGAATGGCTACTTTGAACAATTGAAGGTCTGCTACCAGGTATTCATACTGCTGCCCATGCGATCTAAAAACATCTTCTATATAAACTAAACTGGTGAGTACTGTGTCTGGGTGACTGGGCGGTGAGTCAATCAGTGGGCCATACATGTATTTGGTGGCCTTTGCCACAAATCCATTCTCTTGCCAAATGTGTCATGTGGCCTGACCACTCAACAGGCACAGTATCATCATCATGTGCTGCTATGTTTGTGAGCCAGTCCAAATCCGCTTTGAGTGATGAGCTAATATCATCCATTCTCTGTGTCACAACGTTGTATGGAACACCAGAGTGCACATTGACGGCAGGTGGAAGTGGATTTTTAGGACCGTCGTAATGTTGAACTTCAATGGGCGACAATTCACTGAGCTTTGCGCTGCTCATTTCCGCCAAACTGACACTTGGTATGACAGGGTGTGATGTGTTGCTATCAGTTTCTTCCTCCTTATCAACAGCATTGGTAGGCTGTTGCGTGACTTCTACAACCAACGCATGAGTTTCCCTACACCCATTTGGTGTGGCTATATTCAGATCATAGTTGTCTATCCAGGACGCCAACTCTCCACCGTCGTCTACATTCAGTCCTCTAAGTGTATACGGCTGCGAACCTGTGTATATTGCTGCCGACGTACGGAATCTTAGAACCTCGTCATATGTAACTGTGATCCCAATTTCGTGCAATAAATACACCAGTTCCTAAGATCAGAATTGATGGTGTACTTTCAAGGCCAAGCCCAACGTTGTTTGATTGTATGACTTTGTTATGTGAGCTTGGATCGATTGCGCGAGGGTAATAGAGGCTCTACTTACCTTGCCATTAGATAAAAACTAGGCCTGATATCAACGAAAGAAGTGTGGAGCTTGTGTTTTCTATGGTCTTTGATTTTCTGAACATGCCGATGTCATAGTTTTGTGTTCGCGGCAAATCGCGACATTCGGCAGTGATTTTATCTGTAAGTTTAGCCATCATAACTTTCTCCTCATTGTCATCCACTTTCTCTAATCGAAGATTACCAGGCAAGTGAACTTTGAAACAGAATAGACTTGCACAACCGCAAATATCGAGTTTCACCAAACGGTTGCCGAAGTGGTTCTATAGTTTCGTAATGATCTCCCTGCGACTGAGTGCATCAATTTCCATGCTCAACTCATTATACCGGTTGTGAAGTTCAACAGATGTCCATATGACTTGGATCATCATCATTATCTCCACAAGACGAAGAAAAACTCCATCATTGTCGGCAATTTGGTTGGCATACATGTTAGATTGTGCCGCCTTAACATTTTTCTCCTGCATAAATAATAGATAACAATCCCTGTGATATTGTGCATCTGCGGCGTGAAGATCGGATGATGCGCCAAGGATTCTTATTCTTACATCAGCAGCCTGAGAATCGCCCCTGTCCTCACAAACATGCAAAATCTAGATTTCATGCACATCCCTCCGGGAATGTCTGTAGTACTGCACTGTACTACTTCTCTCCATCTCGATGGGTTCTTTTTGTCGCGTGGCACACATGGACCACCGCAAAATAAACAGTGCCTTCTGAATTCAAATGATTGCAACTCTGACCGTCTGCGTCTGATAGGAGATGCGATGTGATACCGCTCTTCCATGCGACCATGTCTCTTATTAGACCTGCTGATAAGTTACACACGATTTGACGTAGTTACACACGATTTGTGACATTTTATGTTCAAATCGGGATTGTTCTCAAGTTCATTTTTCAAGAGTTAAATGAAGGGTGTCACCCCGCGACTTACTTGCCGCTATTATTGTCCGTATTCTCTGTGGAACTGACGATATAAGACAAACTGTCCCCCTGCGTTGCAGTTTGGAAAGATTGCATACCGTAGTAGACATTGTGATAGAAGAATGTGACACAAAAACCCTGACTAATATACACTACCGCTTTCGCGGCTTAGTATTGAATATGCCAAGTGTTTATCCTTTGAACGTTGTACCGTCTGGATACGCACTTGCGGATTTCAGGTTTTGTTTATGTACTTAATACGAATACGTAGATTATCATACAAAGCAATGCAATATATGTGTCGATGCAATAACGCATGTCTACATAATAGCGCCAAATGATGTTCATCAGCACAGATTTTACACTGTTATATCGTTGTGATTGTATAGTTGACCTGAACAACGCCGTGATTTTATAGTTGACTTGAACAACACTAGGAATTACTAGTAATATTTGACTATAACAACGAAGTGATTTTATAGCTATATTTTCATAGCATGCAGTTGTATGGGTACACTACCAGCTGCGTTAATCGTACCATATCTGCAAAACGCGAGTAAATCAACACTAGATGTGAATTTAGAGTAGTAGTAGGCCTACAGTATTTGTATAATTTGCCGTCCCCGAGCACGGCTCATGCCCATCCAGTTAACTTGTCCGAGTATGATTTCTCAACAATTCATTCAAATATATAGTATTTAGTGCTTGAGATAAAAGTACAACCAAATTTATATTCATATAACAGCGATCTAATCTAGTACGTATTTATCGGTAATATAATATGTGTGCATTTTACAAAAAAAAAATAAAAAATTTGGTGACCATTTTCAAACGACGATACAAAAAAATGCTCAAGGATGACAGCCTGTCATCCGGCGGATTCTGTTTAAGGACATATTAAACTACCGAAATCCATCAAAAAACGTTAGTAGTACCTTAATGCAAGGTTGGCCCATTTTTGGGGGTCCCACGTCTCGACTAAGATGTGTACGGACACGAATGAGCGGAGATATAGGAAACCTGTATAAAGGTCGGCTGGTGATCATTTGCTAACACACATCAGTAGCGGTTACAACAGACAACTCGGCAAGACGAAAACGCGGGAAATAATCTAGAATTGTGAAGTCTGGTGATTCAGGAAAAAAGGTAATACTACATTGTGATGTTTTCTAGCAGATTTTTATAACGAAAATTAAATACTTTATAATCAACAATATGTGCTGAAGACGATATGTCTGTTAGTGGCGTTTTCTCGTATTTATTAATACTGCGGCAAATGAACTATTATAGTCTATAAAGACAAGGTAACTTCAATACAATCGGAATTACCAAGTGTGTCGTCTGCAGTTTTTATTTGTTTTCAAGGAAACTGGAACTAATTATTCTGAGACATATTTGTGAACTATGATGTCCTATCTTCATTTATTGCTATTAATATTTCAGAATTTAAGAAGTTGAAACTACAGTATACAAAAGAAAATGGCCTTACCAAACGGACCAATAGAAATCGTGTTCTCATTTGACACGACCGGAAGCATGTCTGGCTGCATCAATGAGGTGAAAGGTTACGTGCAGGACATGGTACAGCACCTCCAGGCGGACATTCCCGGCATTAGAATCTCAATCCTGGCACACGGTGATTACTGCGATAGACATATTTACGTGACGAAGTACGAGGACTTCACAGATGACGTGCCGAAACTCTGCCAGTTTGTGAAGGACGTCCAAGGAACGGGCAGCGGCGACTCTGACGAATGTTACGAACTGGCGCTTCATCAGGTAACTATATGTGCATTGACCGAATACATTATCTGTATAGTTGCGGCCAGTAACTCTGTCGGTACGGGAGTTTTACAGACTTACTGCCAGCAACTAGATCCTAGACGATGACCGAATACATGCACATGATGTCGTAGATACCAGGGGCCCGTTTCACTAAACTTCGTACGACTACAATGTTCGTAAGTGCAAATTTAGGATCGTCTGGAAATTTCAATTAGTGAATTTACATTTATTGAACATAGGCTGTAAATGCAGCATATGCTCAATAAATGTAAATCCAATAAGTGTTTACAAGAAAATATTGTAAATGTGAAATTTAATTTTGCACTTACGAGCATTTTAGTCGTACGAAGTTTAGTGAAACGGTCCCCATGTGCAGACCCTGATCAGACTCGACAAGCCTCGGAATTCATATACGTTTCCTAACAACGCTTGATAAACGTATCATCAAAACACACTAGCGGTGCTTTCTCTCTGTAACAGGTGCGCACCGAACTCTCGTGGACGGCGGGATCACAGAGGGCGCTCGTCATGATCGGCGACTGCAGTCCGCACTGGGTCAACTACCCACAGAACACGCTGAAGCTCGACTGGAAAAAGGAGGCGGACGCTTTGGGAGTTGAGGTTAGTTGTCTCTATATTTGTTATAATCAATAGTATATCCATATATTCTAAACACGTGATGAAAAGATGTTGCATGATTATCTCTTTCCATTGAGTGTTTTGTAGGTTCTAAAATATACAATTCACAGAACCACTAATATTTCAAAGGTAATTGCACTAAATTTTCAATAATCCTATTCGTTCAATTACGTACTATATGATTCTCAATTCACAGTTCACGTTTTCATGGTCCACGTCTTCATGTTTCAGGGTGTGGAAATCTACGCAGTCCAGTGTAACAGCCACGGTGGATCGACAGACTTCTACGAGACCATTGCACAAAAGACGGCCGGATGCCATTTGAAATTGAGCGAATTCCGGAACATCTTCGATTTCATCATGGCGATATGTTATAGAGAGAAAGGCGGCGATTTTCTGGATGTAAGTTTAAGTTCTGTAGAACCAAGTCTTTCAACACCACTGGTCATAGTTTGATGATTAAACAAAAGTACAGTTAGAGTACATTTATTTCGCAACCACAGCATTATGCATTTGAACTATACTGGTCACCTAATGTGTTTTATGAAGTCTCATTTACATGCGCAATACACTGATGTATTATGAGTTGAGTTTCACCTTTTCAACCATACACACCATAAAGCCAACTTGTACAAACACTGTAGATCCAGATGAGCCGGCTCGTAAGGACCCACCTTATCAGGATCTGCATCGTTTGTCATTATTATTCAATCCAAAAAACACCAATATTTCCTCATTATAATGTATATTCAAAAACAGCATGAAAACCCAAATGTTGGATATGTCGTGGTGAAAGGATTAATAGACCATGTTTATATAATCAATAACATGATTTCATTCAGAATTACGAGAAGGAGGTGAGAGCGCGGGGTCACGGCGCCGTCAACAAAGATCTAGACAAGCTGTTCGGAGACCTTCGGGATCCGTCGCCCAGCGGCTCAGCGCCAACGCCAGCCAAAACGCCGAAAAGACCAGCAAAGGCAGCAAATGCAGCAAAGGCAGCAAAGGCAAAGTCGCCCTGAAGAAAATTCCATCGGCCAGCAAGCCACACAAACTGACGAAGACATCGGCTGCTAGGAAAATGAAGAGAGCATCGGTGCCGAAATCCCTTAAGGTAAATATAATGTAATTACGTGAAATATGTATTCGATGTTGATTGATATGTGATCCGGCTACTAGTATTTTGATCATCTAGATCTTTCTTTTCTAACACTGACACTACAATCTGCAATGTTAAAACGTTAACTATATTAGAAATAGTTTTGCAGATTACATATCAAACACATTCCAGATTAATATTTGTGTTTCATTACAACCTTAGTGGTTTATTTTAAATTGATCGACAAAGTTCTACATACGACAAAGACAATACTTCTATCCTATTACGTGTGTTTGTACAGTACCTTGATTGCAATCACATTATCCTACATCTGTATGTAACTTGTCTTCATGCATTCACACTGGAAAAGCTTCCCCGCCTTCGTCGAGAAAATGTCCCAGAATGCAACTTCATGCTGAACGACATGTCATGGTCACCATGGCAATTGGCAATGAACCCTACGCCTAGCAACTCGGTTTGGCAGAAACGAAATGGCGATGGATGTGGATTCAAAACGAGGCGAATCTTTGGCGGGAAAACGAACATCCCGGCGCTGTACGAAATCGGAGTGCAGACGACTTATCGTTCCAGGAAACACGTGGTCTACAGTAAATACTGTAAAGGATTCTAAAGCAGTTCCGGGTCATGGGAAGGAAAGCTTGTGGGTAAAGCGGACATCAAGAAGGAAATTGACCACGTGTTGAAGCATGAATGCAGCGTTTTCATCAGGCGGGTAGCCATTAAGGGCAAGAGGATGGACGGCAAAATAAAGCCTGCCCTGAGCAGATATGACTATGCCTGGAGCGCGATTCCATCAGTGCGTAAGGGACACCGTGACCTCGTCAGGGGATTCTGTAGAGCCGACGGGTCCTTGAACATTTCTAGTGAAACAATGGAAATGTAAACCGTTTGAAAACTAATAATCTTTCCGCACTAATACAATATGTATTTCTGCAAAAACTAAACCAGTAGCTGTTTTCACCAACATTGCAAAGTATACTTTTCTAGCAAAGTATACTTTGAGGGAGAAATTTTTAATTTTAGGATAAATTTATTAATTTTTATTATACTGAATATAGCAGAAATTCAGAATAATAATTCTGCATACTTTTAATCATCAAATCTATGCAGTCGTTAGTTCTATATGACATAATGCATTTTGGGGAAAATAAATGATTACTCCCTCAAAGTATACTTTGCTAGAAAAGTATACTTTGCAATGTTGGTGAAATCGGCTACAGGAATCCACTTTTCCGACGTTTCGGCAGAATGCCTTTATCAAGGAATTAATTTTTGCTGAATTGTTGAACAGATTTGAAAACTGACGTTATACTTCACAACGGGGATTGAAGCCGTTTTGGGACAATTTAATAAATCGTTTGTCGTGGAATTTGATCCGTCATAATGAAAATGCCTAATAGAGTTAATACGGGTAACCATACGTCCGTATACCAAGTATAGTGTATGAGCATATGATTACCCTATTAACTCTTAAGAAAATAGCACGTGAGGTAGCAATTTTCAATTAGAAATGTATAGTACACGTTGATGTACTCATTTGAAACATCTTTTGACCGTACCTTTGAGAGCTTCCAAACTAGTATCGGTAGAAAAAAAAACCCATTTCATCCGCTTTACAAACTGAAGGCTATAGATATGAGATTTGGATTTAAAAATCCATAATGATAAATAATTATCCCATGTATCTACCAACCAGCAGAACCATTGGGTGAGGCACCGTTGTTGGAAATTTGGTTAATGTTCTATAAGAACGTTTCTGTAAATACAAGACTTAGTGTACAAATTCAAATTGTAAATATATGAATATGAAAACGGAACTTATTTTATTATATACCTACCCATGAAATACATAGTTATACGATGTAAATAAAAGTCATATGTTCTCATCGATGAAATAAACATCTTCCGGTGAAAATACGACTACTTCCGCTATCTATATTCATAGCGCGCGCCTGCAGTGCCGGACTGCAAATAGGCTGCAAATACACATTCATTACCGTATACAGTCTAAAAAAACTGATAATTTTCATGGAGAAGTATATAATAAATAGAATATTCATATTTTTGTAACGAATATGACATATATGTTCATCTCGTGGTGTGATATGTCCATATTTCTAACGGAACTCGTGAAATATGGACATTCCACACCACTCGATGAACATATATGTCATATTCGTGGCAAAAATATGAATATCCTGTATATATTTTGTATACTATCAATGCTGTTGTGTATCCTTATGGGATCATTGTGCAATATCCAATGTGATATTATGGTTGTTATGCATGTAAAGAACCATACACGTGTGATTGTATGCAGGGCCACCTTAGAGTACTCCCTCCCTCAGTCGATTGTTTTGCCTCCTCGTTTGGCTTCCTGGTTACGGCACTGGGGCATGTTCGTAAGTGCAATATTAAGTGTAAATTACACATTAGCAATGTTTTCTTGAATATAATTATTGGATTTACATTTATTGAGCACAGGCTGCATATGCAGCCTATGCTCAATAAATGTAAATCCATCAATTGACACTTCCAGACGATCCTAAATTTGCACTTACGAACCACTTACTAAGGCTCTGTCGAGATTCTTATACAATGTGTAAGCAATATCAAATAATGTATTAATTAAGACCATATGTAATCATCACAAACAGGTCTCGCTCATTCTCCCAAACTGCCACTGTCGGAGGGGGCGATTGCAGCAGGGTATTTGTTTATCAACATGATCAACAGGCCATCGATATCTGGTTTATTAGGACAACGATAGGAATCTGAATGCTTCTAAATACTGTCTAGCACACTGCAGCTAGGGGTATGTATTCATTGGTTCATGGAGAATTGCAGTATTATTTGTGCATGTATATAGTTCTTCTTCATTGTGTCATTGTATTATGTTCATACATCATTGTGAGTATACATCTTATAAAGAATATAGCTTGTTTTGTTTAACTATTGAATAAATTATGACCTTCAAATACACACAACAGTTTTATATTTTCATTGCAAAATTCAATTTCAGTTGAAATTGCTTATTCGAGCAGCTTCGAACTTAACTTAACTCGATCGTCTGATCACCCAGTACTTGATCGAAATCAGATAGTTTGGTTGGCCGACCAATCAAACTTTCTGATTTTGAGCATGAGGACCGACCACATACGAGTTCTAATCGCGGGTCCAACTCAGACAGCTGATATTTGGCCTATTTTACTGAGCATAGCTCAGCCTACACCACCTAAACACCTGATTTAGAGCATCTTTTCCGAGTACGTTCTCAGTCATGTTTATAATCACATGCTCTGGCCGTATACCTACAACTGTCTCTCAGACAGCGGATCCGTGCGGTCTTACTGTACATGGGATATGCAGTGAAACTAGTTATACAGTGAAACCTCTCTAAACCGGACACCCTGGGATCATGAACAGACATTATCACCTGAGATAAATGACCAGAATCTCATCAAACATAAGATCACACGTGTTTTCTTGGTGTCCGGTTCAGAGAGCTTCCATTGTATATTACATCAATTTCATGAACCATATGCACCGTTGAGTAGCCTCAGGAATGAGGATTGATTTAATGGTGAAACATAAATAGTAATCTATTCGCAATAATACAATTCATATGTTCAACAATTCTGAAGAAAAATAAAACAAGAAAAGTGGGTTGGGTTCCTGGTTTTTGCAGAATTGTGAAACATAAATAGCCTTCCGAATGTCAGTTGGTGTGTTGTTGGTGGTCATCAGAGAGTGAGCGTAATTGTTTGTAAATTAATACAACGAGTATCTTGAACGGACATGCATTTCTATAAGTAATGATTATTTCACAAACAAATATGAATGTTGTAACACAGTGTGATTACTGATACACGTCAATGCATTGTCCAATTATCACATAGTTTCTAAACCGAAACACACGGAAATCCCAAGAGATATCATGAAACAAACTGTTCCATGAGTATATAATCGTGTCATCGTACGATGGTAGTCAAAACAAAGCACATATAGTTGTACATGTACTTACGATTTACAAGTAACGGCGTAACTTAATTCAACAGATTCTACACAGCACGTGAATTCCAATAAATGTCCAGTAGCTGATTTCATCAAAATTGCCAAGTATACTTATCTAGCAAAGTATACTTTGAGGGAGTAATCATTCATTTTTCCCAAAATACATTATTGCATATAGAACTAACCACTGCACATATTTGATGATTACAAGTATGCAGAGTATTATACTGAATTTATTACATTATCACAGCCAAAATGGCAGTGATAATGTAATAAATTCAGTATAATAAAAATTAATAAATTTATTCTTAAATTGAAAATATCTCCCTCAAAGTATCTTTGCTAGATAAGTATACTTTGTAATGTTGGTGAAATAGCCTACAGTAGTGCATATATGTATACAAGGCAACATCGGTGACGGCAATGGTGCAGAATTAGAGCGGGAACTCCGCACAATAATAGCACACTTTATAAATTGTGTAGAATAGCATGTGTAGCGTCAAATTTATAACTTCTATAAATTCATAATAGAAACGCTGATTCAACGTATTGGGTTTATATTCATTTCTTTACAGTAGCCCCACGTGACATCGTGGAACGTTGTTTATTTGTTAACGTTTGTTTTACGTCATTAATCTCCACGACGTTTTCAATAACGGCACGTCTCAAGAATTGCGACAAAATGACGTGAAACGAGATCATTCCTATATACAATTATTTCTTGGTCATTCGGGAAACAGTCCTAGCTGTTGCCTGAGGTGCTGTGGATGACACGAGGCACTATTGCCGAGGCCGAAGGCCGAGAGCAATGGTGCATCGAGTCGTCCACAACACCGAGGGGTAATGTGTTTTGACTGTTCCCCGAATGAACATGAAATAACTGTTGTATTACCCAACCTGTAATATACTGTAGTGCATACAATGAACATAACACACACCTAAACCGTTACATCTAAATGAGAAAATAGTTTGACTATTTAGCTTGCCGAAAATCATTAATGATGATCTGTATGCGGCAGATGACACATAGTTGTAGATAGAACTGTTCCATCCATACATGTATGCGATGCGATGGTCGACAGTCATTATTTTAGCTGCAAATCCTGTTTTGGCCATCACGAGACCGAATGCACACATGAAGGTGCGCGCATGACAGTAATACCGCATGGAGTCGCCTCTGGTTCCCAATTTTCCAAAGGTCCAACACTGCTGAATGTTTGCAAAATTGGGTCCAGGTGCGATTAATCTGCCTCAAATGAAGCGAAATGTCTGGTCCACATTGCGTACATGTAGAAACATGTCCCCGTACGGTAAATAATGGGAGGTATTGCTCCACCCTCTATCTTCCCCACCATTGGACATTTGTCACAAATTTACATGTGACATTCCATCTAGTCAATAAGTGTAAAGATACACAGAACGAATTAATCTATTTCATATGCATATTGCTTGGTTTGTATACGCCCGTTTTGAAAAGCAAACGGTACGTACATGTATTATGTTTCACCGCTTCGGTGGCGGATAGAACAACTGCAGAGTTTATGTACACCACCCCTCTAGACCGTTCAGTCAATCGATATGAAACTACACACGTCTACACATATTGAAGATGTGCACCTTGGTGTTTTATGCCGAAAACAAGTTTTTAACACTTGTGTCTACATCTCGTATAATGCTATATAATGCATAGAGTTTGTGTACACTACTCATCTAAAACCTTTTAGTCAATCGATTTGAAACTTCACACACGTCTTCTACACATGTTGTACATGTACATGTGCATATACTGGTGTTTCATGCCGAAAAAGAAAACAGTTTTACACAAAAATATAGATTCTACATTTTTGTATGCAATCATATATAATTTATACTTTACAAATCTCTACCTAAATTATTTAATTATTTTCACAACAAGAGGAAGAAATAATGCTATAGATTTTCAAATTCACATTAAGCGTTTTTGCGTTGGTGACAGCTTCACCTTTCTGCATCTTCGCTGTCTGGCCATCTTCGACTGGCGTATTTTGTGACTTACGGCACTCGTGTTAATATGGATATACAAATGTACATACTGCGGTGACACAGAGAGGACATGAACCAGTTTTACTTTCGCGTGACACGATAGTCTTTGCGTACGCACGCGATAGGCCTTACGTGCGCACGCGATAGTCTTTGCGTGAGCACGCGATATTCTTTACGTGTACTATCGCGTGCGCACGTACGCTAAAGCTATTGCGTGCGCACGCGAAAGTAAAACTATTTACATGTCCCCTTTGTGCCACCGTAACATACAGACGTCATTTGAAGAAATAAGGCTGGGGGGCTTCGCTGTTGATTTAGTTCTGCTGTATGCTGAGATCGCTAGATAGGTCAGCATGCAATGTTGCATTACACGACGTATGTAATAGGGCCTATGAGACACGCCATGTGATTTTGTACCTTCGGACATCTGCGTAATTTCATTAAATACGTTTAAAACATTTGCAATATTTGTCATCAATAAATTAAAAAATTGATACAATTTTCAGATTTCATGCATATATTCCGCATGTACTCTGAAAATTGTGTCTACTTTTGAAACCAATTGAAAATATTGTAAATTGTAAACGCACTTCATGAAATTACTCAGATGTCCGAAGGTAGGCACTCACGCAGTCACAGTCACGTACGAACATATAAAAGGACAAGAAAGCAAGTACGAAAACAAATAACCTTTAATGTAACAAACCTGCTGGAGTATTGCGGTAATTACATGTATATATATATATCCGGAAAAACACAAAACAATACCTGTTTCCAATATAGATTACATCTGTATGTAGACATTAAATGTGGCTGTCAATGGAAAAATGGTGTTTATGGGTTTTGCGACCAGTGTAGATCCAGATCAGCATGTGCAGCCACACAGTCTGATCAGGATATACACGGTTCGCCATCCATCAATGAAACACTAGTCATGTTTCTATCAAGCAATATACGTGTATATCGTTATCGGCGACACGAGTGTGCTATTTGAAGATACACTGCTCATAAACCCATAAGCCTCATTTTCCCATCACTGCCACATATATTTTAGTACATCTAAACAGTTTCACTTTTGCAGATCATCAGTAGCCTATTTCACCAACATTGCGAAGTATACTTTTCTATACTTTGAGGGAGAAATTTTCAATTTTAGGATAAATTTAATAATTTTTATTATACTCAATGTATTACATTATCACAGCTATTTTGGCTGTGATAATGTAATAAATTCAGTATAATAATTATGCATACTTTTAATCATCAAATATATGCAGTCGTTAGTTCTATATGAAATAATGCATTTCAGGAAAAATAAATGATTACTCCCTCAAAGTATACTTTGCTAGGAAAGTATACTTTGCAATGTTGGTGAAATCGGCTACGGAGACTGATGCTACAAACTGACGTAACAGGAACATGCGATCTTGAATATCGCAATCATAAAATAATAGAACAGAGGCATGTAAGTAAATTAGCATCACATAAGTTATTTGTGTTTTTAGTGACTGAATAAATCAGTACTTCCGCTATCTATATTCATAACGCACATCTGCAGTGCCGGACTGCAAATACACATTCATTACCGTATACAGTCTAAACAAACTTCTAATTTCCATGGAGCGGTATATAATAAATAGAATAATCATATTTTTGCAACGAATATGACATATATGTTCATCTCGTGGTGTGAAATGTCCATATTTCACACCACTCGATGAACATATATGTCATATTCGTTGCAAAAATATCAATATCCTCTATACATTTAAACAGTTTCACTTTTTGCAGATCATCAGAGACTGACGCTACAGATTGACGTAACAGGAACATGCGATCTTGAATATCGCAATCATATAAATAATAGAACAGAGGCATGTAAGTAAATTAGTATCACATAAGTTATTTGGGTTTTTAGTAACTGAATAAATCAGTATAATAAATATTGATAAATTAAGCAATAGTGATAACTGTATTTTAAATACATGTAGCCATGTATGCCTTTAACTTTAGATGTATCTATTTAGTTAAATGCACATATCTCTATTTCAGAAATAAATGCAGAAATAAATGCAGCTGCAGTTATAAATACAGATTACATATTAACAATGTGCATGATCACGTGGTTACAACAGCAACAACAATGGCTGAAAGTGTTGAAAGTGCGCCCGTGTAAGTATTATTTTATATTTTCCTTAATAGGCAACAGATTTTTGATGAAATATGGCGCATAAAACGCGGTCTTCGTGTGCTGCATTTTGTGGTCCCGGGAGTTCGGTACATACATGTACTTGTGTCGTTTTTTGCTACGAATCGATGTCCGTGTCTGTAGACACGGAAATAGATTCTTCGTAACAACGACATAAGTTTGGGCCAAAGTACCGAGACCACCAAATGCAGTTTAAAAAGAAGCGTTTGATTCGCCATATTTCACCAAATCCGTTACATAATAAGGACAAAATAAAAGAATACGTACTTTGAATCGGAGGGCTTCTGGACGTTTCACTACTGGTTGTTTTCCATGAAAAAACATCTTGGTATTTCATTAGAATTGTCTCCAAGACATTTCTAATGAAATGCCAAGACATATTTTCATTTTAAAGCAAACTATTCAATAATTGCTGGCTGTTGATGTATAAACAGTAATGTGGTTTAAATTTTACCCAATTAAAATTTTGAAATACAGAAATGATGGAATGAAAATACTCAATTACTAATTCCTTATCTGGAGCCCTGGACTTATATATGAACAGCGCAGGCACACATGGGTCGTAAAGGGTATTGTCCCCATTCATCCAGTCACAACAAAACGTCATCTCATGTATGTCCGTATATATGTCCGTGTGTGTCATTGCCCTAACGTAGTTAGCACTGAAGACAAATGCAATATAATCTTTTCCACAAAGAATTCGCCGTTGGTTAAATTTTTGCAAATTAAACATATTAACTCCGAACAGTCTGATATTGTTTTCTATGTAACAACAATGGTAGCCTCCTTAATGTGTTATTTGATTAAATTCAAACTGCTGAGCCCATGTTGTATTTGCTTTCACAATATAATCAATATTTGACGTAATTTCGGCAAATACAAAATGGAACTGGTAACATGTTTATTATTGTAAAACAAAAAAATGTATTTGAAATTGATTATTTTGCAGAGTTAACATGGGCGGATTCAGGTGGGGGGGGGGGCGGACCCGGCGCGCGCCCCCCTAAAATCGCCGCGTAAAGATTTTTTACAAGTTACAAGGCACGTTTCATGCCAAGTACCATGTATTCCATGCATTTTTCGGTCGTTTTCTTATTGTTTCAAAATTTAAACGTTTTCAATCAAAAATCATGTCTAAACATACTATGACAGCGTCAATATGTTTTCTCCAAAATGCGCCAGAACGCAGGAAATGCGATGTCGATTTCCAAAAGTTTCCGTGGGGGGGGGGCAATGCCCCCGGACCGCCCTATCGACTATTTTGCAATACTTGACTATATTATCGAACGAGCATAGCTCGTTCGATAATATAGTCAAGTATTGCAAAATAGTTATGCCCCCCCCCCCCCCCTAACCCAAATCCTGGATCCGCGCCTGGTTAATGTGTTTAATCGACCAATATCCAGTGGCGGATGTTATCACGTTTATGTGTAACAGATAGTAATATGTTCCCGCTGTCATCTGGCGAATGTTTGTCGTGTGGATGGACACCCGAATAAATGTTCTTGTATCAGCACCTTCAACTCGTCCCGCTCTTTTTTCAGTTCATTCAACTCGTACCTCAGTTCTGTGTTCATTGATTCAATATGTTGACAGTGCTGTGGGAAATAAAGATAAAGCACATATAGTGGAAACACTCGAAGCCGTACAGCAAGAACATCTGTGGTCTTATTTTTCTCGGGTTTCTTGGTTGTTTATCTCAGGTGATAATGTCTGTTCATGATCACATATCACACAACTATGGCTCAGAATTATCAAATGCCTGCTTTACAGTGAAACCTCTCTAAACCGGACACACTGGGAACCTCCCAGTGCGTCCAGTTTAGAGAGGTTTCACTTTATAAGACACATTCAAGAAAGCATGACAATCGCCGAGCACCATTACCAGAAAGTATGGTTTTAAAAATAATATTTGTGGGGCAGGATCAAATATGCATTTGAAATTCATTGTACACTTGAATATTATATTTCTAGCGAGAACAATCCAAATCTAGTCATATTCAGAGGACGCATCGTTCCAAGACTCCCGGCAATGAGGGGACCTAGCACTGCTGGCGCGCCATTTCCGGGCACCAGACAGTAATGAATTAGCATCAGAGGGTGTGAATATTGTACATAATACTATTTTGTCTCAGGACATTGTTACCCCTGTTCGAGCTGTTAGTTGTGTTCACAATGTTATAGTTAAAGACTGTTCTAGTCATGAAGCAAGTGCTATTTTTGATTCTAGTGTTAACATTTGTTCTAGTCATGCATATATTGTAAATCGTAAATTGAACATTTTATGCAAATCTAGTCAGGAAATTGAGTCTCAAACACATTCCGCAGCAACACATTCCACAGTAACTTTGAGCGACAGTGTTGGTACGAGTCAGACGGTCTCATTAGTTTAAAATAAACATTCAGTTGAACATGATGATAATATCGGTTACAATGATGATACTTTTTCTGTTGGTGACATTGAGCCAAATGAAAACAATGAAAGTACCACAGAGGACAGCAGAGTCAACAAAGATATATGTACAACAGAAGGTGTTTACAAGAAGATTAAGTGTTTATACACAAATGCAGATCAGCTACGGAATAAAATTGACGAGTTGCGCATACAAATATCACACGATAAACCACATTTAATATTTGTCACTGAAGTACTGCCCAAGTATGATGATGGTGATCGTGCACTTCTGTTATATTTCAAATAGAGGGATACACAGCTTTTCCAAGTTCTGATGATGGACGTGGCGTAATTATATATACAAACTCTGATTTGAATTTTTCACCAAATGATTATTTAAATTCATTGTATACAGACGCATCATGGTGTAATTGGCTAGTTGATAATAAGAATATTATTATAGGTGTAATATACAGAAGCCCATCTAGTCATGATAATTGTGACACAATAAACAAACTATTGCTAGAAGCAGCAAAATTGAGTGATAGTGTATTGATTACTGAGGACTTTAATATGAAAGATATAGACTGGTCTACATATACCACTAGTCATACTGAAAACCATTATGAACACAAATTTATTGAGTGTTTAAGAGACAATTACCTCTTTCAACATGTGAGAGAAAATACCAGATATCGCGAAGGACAACTGAGTAGTTTACTGGATCTAATTATATCCAAAGACGAGAACGATATTGACAATATTAACATCCTACCATCGTTAGGAGTGAGTGATCATGCTGTTATATCATTTGACTACTTATGTTCTTATACAGACAATCACAGTAGTAGAAGGATATTTAAATATACAAAATGTGATATAGAAGGCTTTACAGAGGAATGGGAAAGTATCGATTGGGTGAATAAGTTTGAGGGCTGTTGTACTCAGGAAATATGGAACGTTTTCAAAGAACATTATGAAGACTGTGTAAATAAATATGTACCGACATGTCAACACAAACCTGGACACAAACCCAAACCATTATGGATGAATGGAGATGCCCTACTGGCAATTAAAGAGAAAAGGCATGCTTGGTCTAAATATTTAGCCACAAAGAGGGAGTGTGATTTCCAGAAATACAAGTTAATTCGCAACAAGTCTAACGATACAATTAAATCTACAAAGCGTAATTTCGAGAAACTTATTGCCTCAAAAGCTAAAAAGGAACCCAAACAATTCTGGAGATATGTCAAGAAAAAGACAAAAAAATCAAGATCAGCGTTGTGAATCTGAAAAAAGGATGATGATACGCTAACTACGACGGACAAGGAAAAGGCAGGGGTTCTAAACGAGTTCATCTCAAGTGTATTCACACAGGATGATGGGAATGCCTTACCTACATTTGATGAAAGACAATTTGTGACTCCTTTGGAGCATATTGACATTTGTGAATCAGTTGTTCAGAAGCTGTTACATGAACTAGACGCTAGCGAATCAACGGGTCCGGATAATGTTCATCCGTTATTATTAAAATCTATGTCGCAGACATTAGCAGTACCACTAACATTATTATTCAAGAAATCCTTGGAAAGTGGATAAATACCGAAAGAATGGAAAGATGCCCGCGTTACACCATTATTTAAGAAAGGGTCAAAATCAGATGCTGGAAACTACCGCCCTGTTAGTTTGACATCAATTGTGTGTAAACTACTTGAAAAACTTGTAAGACAGTTTATTATTAACCATCTTAATGTCAATAAATTACTATCAGATATACAATTTGGATTTCGTTCAGGCAGATCGTGTGTTCTTCAGTTGTTGGAGGTTATGGAAAATTGGTCAAACTATTATGGAGAACAATGAAAGCTGGGACACTATATATTTAGATCTTGCAAAGGCTTTTGATAAAGTTTCACATCCACGATTATTGCAGAAACTATCAGCATATGGTATAAAAGGAAAGATACATGACTGGATATCAGACTTTCTCACATCTAGAAGACAGCAAGTAGCAATCAACGGTGAGCACTCTACATGGAAAGATGTTGTCAGCGGAGTTCCACAGGGACGTGTACTAGGACTTGTATTATTCATTATATTTGTGAATGATATCCCTGACTGTGTGCAAAGTTTAGTGACAATTTTTGCTGATGACACCAAGTTATATTCTCCTGCAACAAAAAATGCCACTCTGCAAGAAGATTTGAATGCTCTCCAGGACTGGTCAGACACATGGAACTTAAAATTTAATGTAGCCAAGTGCAAGACTCTACATTACGGACGGGATAATCCAGGCCATCAGTATTCTATGAATTCCGCTGCATTGATAACAGTTACAGAAGAATCGGACTTAGGAATTATTTTCCAACAGGATTTGAAATTTAGTAAACATATATCCTCCAAGATTAACAAAGCCAATAGTGTGTTATCATTAATAAAAAGATCATTTGATTTCATTGATGCGAAGTCATTTATCAGACTATTTACAGCGCTCGTACGACCTCACATGGAATACGGAAATGCTATTTGGCACCCCTACCTATGTAAAGATATTGACAGTGTTGAAAATGTTCAGAGACGAGCCACAAAATTAGTTCCAAATATCAAACATTTGAGTTACTTTGAAAGGCTGAAATACTTGAAACTGCCATCGCTAGCACACAGAAGAAGAAGGGGCGATATGATATAGACATACAAGATAGTGAAAGGCTTTGAAGATGTTCCGGCAGAGAAATTTTTCACATTTTCAAGTTCGGTAACTCGCGGACATACTCTAAAGATGGTCAAGCCAAGATGTTTAACCTCATTTGGTCAGCGAACATTCTCTAAAAGGGTGATCAATGAATGGGACCTATTACCAAATACAGTTATAGAAGCTAAAACAGTGAATGAATTCAAGTCACGATTAGATAACCACTGGCGAGGAGACCTTACATATTATTATTAGGACTTTACCTTTTGTTGTCATTACCCAAATGACAACCATATTGACTATACTTACCAAATATATACCAAACAAAGAAGTTTATTTCAAAAAACATACATGAGAATAAAAGTCAGTACCAGAAGAGGTCAGCAGAAGTCGGGTTTAAAAAGGAGTTAAGTCTCCTTCCTATTGAACCCAAAAATCATCGTCCAGGTATCCAGGTATGGTCACCCTTTTATTGAATTTTAGACGCTAATTATTTTTCAGCACTATAATTGCCATTGTTTTTACCAATCAACACTTTTTACAGACGACTTATTGGTACAATTGGATTCGGAAATACGATACAATCTAAAATTAAACTATTTTTTCTTGTCCTATTTCATCACTTCGTGGCATATCGGAGACACACGCAGTGCCTTTAACCCTACACACAACAATTGGTGTCTGCTGTTGCTTTTATATCTTGCCTTATTTCTCAATAAAAACTAAAAACACGTTTTGACAGCACTTCAAAGTCATTTCCAATGGAAATGATTCTGAAGTGCTGTCAAAGCATGTTGTAAATTATTCTAAAGTGATGTCAAAACATGTTTTTGATGATAAAAATGGAAATTAGAAAATAAACAGCAGACGACAACAAATTAAGATAGCGGTGTAAAGGTTAAAGAGAATCAAGCTGTTTTTAAATGGTTGTATGTGGCAAACACATAGAGGTATGCCACATTTGATATCGCCACACAGACTACGATACAAACATGTATGTGATTACACACAGATAATGATGATAGAGCTCCAGATAAGTTTTGTGTCTAAAGAATATTATACCCCCAGATTTCAAATTCAATACGTATTTTACTTTTACAGATGTATTAAAGATTAATGTATTAAAGATCTGGAGCTCTGGTGATGACATGTCTTTTTCTGGGAACGACTAGCTTACCTTTTGTAGAGTTTCACCTCTATCTTTCTGTTTATCCCTGAACCGTCTGGCCGCCATTCTGTTCTGTACCCGTCTTGTCTCAACTTTCTGTACTTCTTCGTTCGACAGCTGTAAATAATAAAATAATAAATTTATAAATTATAATCGCATTCAATAGTTTGTTGTTGTTGTTTTTTTGTCGTTTGTTTTCAAATTCCTTCAAAATGTATTCATGTTCATGACTTAAGTATTTATATATGATATACTAAATCATGTGCATACATATATTATGTGAGATCGTTTATTTAAAGTTGTAAATAATAAAAAAAAACATTATAATGCATTCAAATTCTTTAAAATATTTATTTATTTCAACATAATACATGTAGTATATATTACGACATGCGTTGAAAGAAATGACAGGCGTTTACATAGTTGGGAGTCGGGTAATTAATCGAACATATCATTTTCGTGTACAAATAAACAACCATATTAGTTTCTATGCATATCGTTGTAGAAAACGATCGTTTTCCTGCGTTTTCCATTCGTTTTCGTTTATCTCGTTTGTGAACCTTCAACAAATCTTCGCTATAGTTTTGCAGAGTTACTGCCGGCAACTAACATACCTGATAGTCTTCCGGATACCTTAATTCCACCTTCATTTCAGACTTGCCCTCCTTTAATCTCCGTGACTGTATCGAGTATTTCAGCTCCTCCTTTATCAGCGGGGTCAGCGTTCCACTCACCAGCGCCTGCTCTAATGCGTCCATCAAAGTCTGTTCACACTGCCCCCATATGTTCGCACTTTCCATGAATGATTTTGCTGTATAACATGATAGCACTCTGACCTGCATTATCCGCAGTGTCCATTCCTTGGGAACCTCGCACATCGTTTCGCATATCTCTACTTTCTGTTTCGTTTGGATGACGACCAGCGGAATGTGTAATCGCCACTCCTGGCACAACGTGATGTAATCCGATTTTGTTATAATCTACTGTGGCTGTTTGTGGGGTCACGTTGTCGGGACATTGGACATGCATAATAGACGAAAAATTCGGATATGGATTGATTTTTCGCCGATGTGAGATGGAATCACATTTCTGTTTGCCGTATTTTATATTGTTTCCACTATGTCCTTGAATATAATCCGTGTCCTCTCCACACATGGGGGTTAGACAAGTGTATGCAGCAGCGTATCCAAGGGACGCCGTTGTTGGTGTTTCGGATTCTCCGGGCGCTTCCATCTTGTATTGCACGAGCTCGTCAAGGTCACACCTCGAATATGACATCGCCGTTTTCACACACCGGAACTCCTGCGTATGACGTAATTGCATCTCCGGTAACTATGGCAACCGCGTCGCAGGTAGAAACTACTAGTACGGCGTCGGCGTCGTCCATGGTAATAACAAAGTTCAATGTCGAATTTGAATACTGTCGTTCAAGCATTTTCTTTCAAGCGTTGGTGTCCTTAGACCTGGAAATAAATAATCGGTATTGTGAGATTACAAACAAAAATGAAATTACATGTATGTACAACGAGTTACACGGAGCTGTGCAAAGAAGTCCGAATTCTAACACAGTTGAAGGGTCAGTGTAAGAAGGGGGACTTAGCTAATGGTAAACATATTGTGCAGTAGTGACGAATTTAATACAGCGTGAACACCGACGTACATATAGTTTATGTATTCTTTTCACTTAAAGCTGTACTATATTCTATAAATAACACATATATACATAACATTCCAGTTTAAAAATATATATTACGCACTGAAATATACACAAGTTTGTAAATAATTATTCAGTATGCATTCGAATAAGTCAAAAGCGAGTAAAGATTTGTTTGCTCTAAAATGCGCCAGAACGCAGGAAATGGGACGCAGATATCAAACATGTTCAGGTGAGCATGCCCCCGGATCCCCGTACAGGGGTCATACCAGTTATCGGGACAATCAGTTTATCGGACAAATGAAAATACGTGTTAATTAAGTGCATTCTTTTGATCCGATTAATGAAAATGGCGACAGCACACGCCTAATAGAGTTCATACGGGTAACCATACGTCCGTATACCAAGTATAGTGTATGAGCATATGATTACCCTATTAACTCTAAGAAAATAGCACGTGAGATAGCAATTTTCACTTAGAAATGCATAGTACACGTTGATGTACTCATTTTAAACATCGTTTGACCGTACCTTTGAGAGCTTCCAAACTAGTATCGGTAGAAAAAACACCATTTCATCCGTTTTACAAACTGAAGGCTATAGATCTGAGATTTGGATTTAAAAATCCATAATGATAAATACTTATCCCATGTATCCACCAACCAGCAGAACCATTGGGTGAGGCACTGTTGTTGGAATTTTGGTTA
The DNA here is from genome assembly GCA_029237695.1 of Conchocele bisecta. NCBI lineage: Eukaryota > Metazoa > Mollusca > Bivalvia > Lucinida > Thyasiridae > Conchocele > Conchocele bisecta. The sequence goes on along the minus strand of CM055279.1, from coordinate 66,992,482 downwards.
ATGTTCTATATGAACGTTTCTGTAAATACAAGACTTAGTGTACAAATTCAAATTGTAAATATGTGAATATGAAAACGGAACTTATTTTCTTATATACCTACCCATGAAATACATAGTTATACGATGTAAATAAAATTCATATGTTCTCATCGATGAAATAAACATCTTCCGGTGACAATACGACTACTTCCGCTATCTATATTCATAACGCGCACCTGCAGTGCCGGACTGCAAATAGGCTGCAAATACACATTCATTACCGTATACAGTCTAACAAAACTGCTAATTTTCATGGAGCGGTATATAATAAACAGAATATTCATATTTTTGTAACGAATATGACATATATGTTCATCTCGTGGTGTGATATGTCCATATTTCTAACGGAACTCGTGAAATATGGACATTCCACACCACTCGATGAACATATATGTCATATTCGTTGCAAAAATATGAATATCCTCTATATATTTTGTATACTATCAATGCTGTTGTGTATCCTTATGGGATCATTGTACAATATCCAATGTGATATTATGGTTGTTATGCAGGTAAATAACCATACACGTGTGATTGTATGCAGGGCCACCCTAGAGTACTCCCTCCCTCAGTCGATTGTTTTGCTAAGCAATATCAAATAATGTATTAATTAAGACCATATGTAATCATCACAAACAGGTCTCGCTCATTCTCCCAAACTGCCACTGTCGGAGTGAGCGATTGCAGCAGGGTATTTGTTTATCAACATGATCAACAGGCCATCGATATCTGGTTTATTAGGACAACGATAGGAATCTAAATGCTTCTAAATACTGTATAGCACACTGCAGCTAGGGGTATGTATTCATTGGTTCACGGAGAATTGCAGTATTATTTTTGCATGTATATAATTCTTCTTCATTGTGTCATTGTATTATGTTCATAAATCATTGTGAGTATACATCTTATAAAGAATATAGCTTGTTTTGTTTAACTGTTGAATAAATTATGGCCTTCAAATACACACAATGCTTTTATCTTTTCATTGCAAAATTCAATTTCAGTTGAAATTGGTTATTCGAGCAGCTTCGAACTTAACTTAACTCGATCGTCTGATCACCCAATACTCGATCGAAATCAGATAGTTTGGTTGGCCGACCAATCAAACTTTCTGATTTTGAGCATGAGGACCGACCACATACGAGTTCTAATCGCGGGTCCAACTCAGACAGCTTGATTGGCCAATACTGAGCATAGCTCAGCCTACACCACCTAAACACCTGATTTGGAGCATCTTTCTCAGTCATAGTAGAGGATCTAAGCCCACACAAACAAGGGTAGTGTGCACTTTGTGATACAAGTATGAAATTTGGCACAACTGAACTTTGATATATCATATACCATAAAAGCCCAGGACACAAGCGATTTATCACCTTGAATCCAAGATGGCCACCAAAATTAAAGATGGCCGCCAAAAGTATTAATATCCCTCTTTCTCATCTTCTAGAAGTGACAACGAGGCAGACTTTGTGTCTGTAGTATGGTTTTCAGGGACAAGGACACAGACTATATATAGTAAATGTATTTTTAATGGCCTATAATATTCAAAATGGCCACCAACATCATATTATTCATATTGTTCAGCGAGAAAGAGGCAACTGTAGTGCCTATGCATGTATGTGTTATGCTTTACTTTGGTTAAGTTAACTAACTATGTGCATTTGCAGATAATCGGCAGTTAGCTAGCTATGATAGTTCAAAATGGCCACCAAAATAATGACAGTTAAATATATATATATATACCTATGGTTGTGGTACAAGTAAATGGCACTATGTTTGAAATCAGTAAAATGGAAAACAAATTATTGTATTCAATCAAAAGATACATTCTATATGAACACCATTATGGTATTACCACAATAGGAACATACAGCTAGCAAAATCTGATGTATTCCCCTAATAGGATATGTAGCTTAGTTAGTTTAGATTGCTTTATAATAGTTCCTGGCGCTAGATGCTCACATTATATATATAACTATATAAAATCATTGAATACCATAATTTAGTTTCTACTTGATTGGGGTCTGATACCGCAACCATAGGTATATCTATTTAAGGCGAATGATGTATCTAGTACAGATTGACATGCATGTATATATACTGACTATTTATGGTTTACAGCCAATGGAATGTGCATACTATTGTGTGTGGTACCGTACATGTGAAATGTTGATAATATATGAGCAATGACATACACAACACAAATATGGGTCATTATTGTTCCAGGCCGTGTATACCAACTTGCAGTCTTGTCATGGTATTCACTTCTTACAATCGAGTAGGCGAAACCTTAAACAGGCGATACGAAATCAATTTAGTTGCATGCCTATCTTGGTCTAGATAGGACAATAATAAAACATATTGGCTTTTGTCAGGTCACTGCTCGTAAAATATTAGTTGCTAAGCATTATGGTACCACCTGGTTATATGTTTACTTATATAATATAACCGTATGTTGCATTACAGGGACAACCTGATGTCCATTATCAGTATGGCGTAGTAACTCATGGTATTTGTGTTCTGCATGTAACCAGAATCTACCATCTTACTCGTGGCATACGCCCTGACAAGTACACAGATCTGTACATGCCAATTCATTTCGTTTGCATTTGCAGAGGCCTCTGCATGCCTTTTTGCATCAACATTTCATCAGCTCCTGGCACATCTTAGCTGATTCAGAAAGAGATGTCCAGAATGGATGACAGCCATCACCAGTATCTATCCTCCCATCCCCAATCTGCAGGGCTGGGAATGTCAGGGTCTTGGATAAGAATTTGTCCCCAGACATAACCTCCTTGGTATATGGCCCGTTTGCAATGCTCTTGCAATGCTGCTTCTGTTGGTGGTATATTGTCAATTGTTCTTGAACATTGTGAGAATAATTGCTTCCTTGCACATTTAACGTTACTCTGATCAGATGTTCTGCTGTACAAGAGCACCACGAATCTCTGAACGGTGTTCAAGCCATCAGCTGAAATTTGCACAGGGGTATTTGTAAGACTGATCAAAGTATCTGTCAACTGTGGAATAACTTTCCATACATCCCAACATGATTTCTTCCCATGCCCAGCAAAGAAGGAGACTGTATCACAGCCTGTGAGGCTGTGGAACATTGGCAATGCCTTTGCCTTCTGCGTACCAATATTTGAGAATATGGTATGGCCACCAATGTACCTGAATGCTTTCCCAGTACCGAAAGCTACCCACAGCTCTTCAAGATCTAGACGACACAGAATTGACACAGCTAGCACACAACGTCTGTGTCTGTTGTGCGGATAGTGATTTTGGTGTGTCCCTGTTTCACACAATCAGCAATGTGAACCATGATTCGAGAATCGGCCTCTTCATGGCTGCATGGTTCAATTCCAGATGTGTCTAGTTCGGGATCAGAGCACATCACACTTGTGTCAGCTGTCGTTACTAAGATCTTATCGTGCTGCACCTCCTTGATTAAATAAAGCAAGGAAGGAAAACAATTCAGCTTTGTTACTGTCCACCTGAATGAAGGACTGCCAGTTCGAGGTAATAGGTGCTGTAGCCAGAACATGTCTATGCTCACATGTACCCTGCTTGTTCCGTGTGGATTTCTTAAGACTGTTTGCAATGCACCTATCCCAAACAATGTCCAGTCTCTGTACGTGTTTGATACGTCTCGGGATATATGGGGCGAATACATCTGCTGCATAGTCTTTGAATCTGCTTGGAACACTGGATCCTCCTTTTCTGGGGGGTATCATATGTACAATGGCAGAACCATCAAGTACTTCTGCTTCAACTGTTGGTAACAGTATATCATCTACAACAACTCTGTCAGGAGTAGTTGATTGTAGGACCATTACCAAGTCAGCCTTTGAGCCAGTACGCATCTCGCCCATGTATGTCAATGATGGGGATATGGCTGGTGTAACATTCAGTCTGCTCTCCCATCTCCCGCCCCTACCTCCTACCCCCACTCGCTATCTCACACCTCCTGCCCCGCTCTTCAGTTAGAAGAGTGATGTATCACTTTATTTTGATTTGGTAGTTTGGTGTCATCTGAGGGACCACTGCAAAAAGCATATGCAGTATTCACCATTTTAATGAATCAGTGGCGTAGCCATATGGGGTAAATTTGGTTACGTGTAATTTTACATTATTTTTTTCTGTGGGAAGTACGTGCAATATATTTTGTAAATTTGTGAAATCAATATTGTTTTGGGGAAGAAACACGGGGAAGTCTACAAACAATCCCCCTCCCCAAACCCCCTCGGCAAGAATCTGGCTATGCCACCATTATTTAATGTCATTTGCTGGCAAATGAATGTTCAATGTCTCTCAAATGATATCAGCACCTACGCACATAATATAACAAGGCCATGGGCACCAATTCACCGGTAGTGGGGTATTGGACCTGAGTTTGATATCGATTTATTTTGCTCATTCACATGGCAAGTATTGTTGTTGTTGTTGTTATTGCTGCTGTTCCTAGACTAACACCCCACATTACCTTTCTGTGACACCAACATAGATTGAACATTCTGATAACTTGACTCAAAATAATTATATTGCGCAATTACATGTATATATATATTGATCGATGTCATCAGGATCATGATTTGAAGATGTGTTCATGTAATGCATACGGCGGCCATTTTTAACATTGGCGGCCATTTTGAACCACATGATATTTTTTCAAAGGTGTCCTTTATTTTATACACAATAAAGTAACTTTAACAAAAATATTACCATCAAACGTGTGTCTCTATGGCATCTATAAACAAAGATGTGTTCATTTAATGCAAACGGCGGCAATTTTTAATATTGGCGGCCATCTTGGGCCGCAGGGCATATTTAATATATGTCCTGGGCTTTTTTATTGTGTATATAATAAATGTAACTTGGTAAAAATAACAAATAGCCATCAAATATGTGTCTCTATGTCATCTGTAAGCAGAGATGTGTTCACTTTTATGCGTACGGTGGCCATTTTTAAATTTGGCGGCCATCTTGGACCACAGTGCATATTTCACTTGTGTCCTGGGCTTTTTTTATTGTATACACAATAAAGTAACTCTGTGCAAAATGTCATGCTTGTATCACAAAGTGCACACCTCATGTGCTTAGCTCCTCTACTATCATGTTTATAATCAAATGCTCTGGCCATATACCTACAACTGTCTCTCAGACAGCGGATCCGTGCGGTCTTACTGTACATGTGATATGCAGTGAAACTAGTTATACAGTGAAACCTCTCTAAACCGGACACCCTGGGATCATGAACAGACATTATCACCTGAGATAAATGACCAGAATCTCATCAAACATAAGATCACACGTGTTTTCTTGGTGTCCGGTTCAGAGAGCTTCTATTGTATATTACATCAATTTCATGAACCATATGCACCGTTGTGTAGCCTCAGGAAATGAGGATTTGCTAAAAAGAATTGATTTAATGGTGAAACATAAATAGTAATCTTTTCATATGTTCAACAATTCTGAAGAAAAAGTAAAACAGGAAAAGTGGGTTGGGTTCCTGGTTTTTCCAGAATTGTGAAACATAAATAGCCTTCCGAATGGTAGTTGGTGTGTTGTTGGTGGTCATCAGAGAGTGAGCGTAATTGTTTTTAAATGAATACAACGAGTATCTTGAACGGACATGCATTTCTATAAGTAATTATTATTTCACAAACAAATATGAATGTTGTAACACAGTGTGATTACTGATACACGTCAATGCATTGTCCAATTATCACATAGTTTCTAAACCGAAACACACGGAAATCCCAAGAGATATCATGAAACAAACTGTTCCACGAGTATATAATCGTGTCATCGTACGATGGTAGTCAAAAGACGCAACAAAGCACATATAGTTGTACATGTACTTACGATTTACAAGTAACGGCGTAACTTAATTCAACATATTCTACACAGCACGTGAATTCCAATAAATGTCCAGTAGCCGATTTCATCAAAATTGCAAAGTATACTTATCTAGCAAAGTATACTTTGAGGGAGTAATCATTCATTTTTCCCAAAATGCATTATTTCATATAGAACTAACCACTGCACATATTTGATGATTACAAGTATGCAGAATTATTATACTGAATTTATTACATTATCACAGCCAAAATGGCTGTGATAATGTAATAAATTCAGTATAATAAAATTTAATAAATTTATTCTTAAATTGAAAATGTCTCCCTCAAAGTATACTTTGCCAGATAAGTGCAGAATTAGAGCGGGAACTCCGTAAAATAATAGCACACTTTATAAATTGTGTAGAATAGCGTGTGTAGCGTCAAATTTATAACTTCTATAAATTCATAATAGAAACGCTGATTCAACGTATTGGGTTTATATTCATTTCTTTACAGTAGCCCCACGTGACATCGTGGAGCGTTGTTTATTTGTTAAAGATTGTTTTACGTCATTAATCTCCACGACGTTTTCAATAACGGCACGTCTCAAGAATTGCGACAAAATGACGTGAAACGAGATCATTCCTATATACAATTATTTCATGGTCATTCGGGAAACAGTCCTAGCTGTTGCCTGAGGTGCTGTGGATGACACGAGACACTGTTGCCAGAGGCCGAAAGCCGAGAGCAATGGTGCATCGAGTCGTCCACAACACCGAGCGGTAATGTGTTTTGACTGTTCCCCGAATGAACATGAAATATCTGTTTTATTACCCAACCTGTAATATACTGTAGTGCATACAATGAACATAACACACAAATAAACATGACCTAAACAGTTATATCTAAATGAGAAAATAGTTTGACTATTTAGCTTGCCGCAAATCATTAATGATGATCTGTATGCGGCAGATGACAAATAGTTGTAGATAGAACTGTTCGGAAACTGATCCATCCATACAAGTATGCGATGCGATGATCGACAGTCATTATGTTAGCTGTGCGCGTATGACAGTAATACCGCATGGAGTCGCCTCTAGTTCCCAATTTGTAAAAGGTCCAACACTCCAACACTGCTGGATGTTTGCAAAATTGTGTCCAGGTGCGATTAATCTGCTTCAAATGAAGGGAAATGTCTGGTCCACATTGCGTACATGTAGAAACATGTCACCATACGGTAAATAATGGGAGGTATTGCTCCACCCTCCATCTTCCCCACCATTTGACATTTGTCACAAATTTACATGTGATATTCCATCTAGTTAATAAGTGTAAAGATACACAGAACGAATTAATCTATTTCATATGAATATTGCTTGGTTTGTATACGCCCGTTTTGAAAAGCAAACGGTACGTACATGTATTATGTTTCACCGCCTCGGTGGCGGATAGAACAACTGCAGAGTTTATGTAAACCACCCCTCTAAGACCGTTCAGTCAATCGATAAGAAACTATACACACGTCTACACATATTGAAGATGTGCACCTTGGTGTTTTATGCCGAAAACAAGTTTTTGACATTTGTGTCTACATCTCGTATATAATTCTATATAGTGTATACATTTTGTGTACACTCGTCTAAAACCTTTCAGTCAATCGATTTGAAACTTCACACACGTCTTCTACACATGTTGTACATGTGCATATACTGGTGTTTTATGTCGAAAAAGAAAACAGTTTTACAAAAAAATATAGATTCTACATTTTTGTATGCAATCATATGTAATTTATATTTTTCAAATCTCTACCTAAATTATTTTCAACAAGAGGAAGAGATAATGCTATATATTTTCAAATTCACATTAAGCGTTTTTGTGTTGGTGACGGCTTCACCTTTTTGCATCTTCGCTGTCTGGCCCATCTTAGACTGGCGTATTTTGTGACTTACGGCACTCGTGTTAATATGGATATACAAATGTACATACTGACACAGAGAGGACATGAACCAGTTTTACTTTCGCGTGACACGATAGTATTTGCGTACGCACGCGATAGGCGTTGCGTGCGCACGCGATAGGCTTTGCGTGAGCACGCGATAGTCTTTGCGTGTACTATCGCGTGCGCATGCACGCTAAAGCTATTGCGTGCGCACGTGAAAGTAAAAATAGTTTCATGTCCCCTTTGTGCCACCGTAACATACAGACGTCATTTGAAGAAATAAGGCTAGGGGGCTTCGCTGTGGATTGATTTATGCTGTATGCTGAGATCGCTAGATAGGTCAGCATGGAATGTTGCATTACACGACGTATGTAATAGGGCCTATGAGACACGCCATGTGATTTTGTACCTTCGGACATCTGCGTAATTTCATTAAATACGTTTAAAACATTTGCAATATTTGTCATCAATAAATTAAAAAGTTGACACAATTTTCAGAATTCATACATATATTCCGCATGTACTCTGAAAATGTTGTCTACTTTTGACACCAATTGCGGAAAATATTGCAAATTTTGTAAACGCACTTCATGAAATTACTCAGATGTCTGAAGGTAGGCACTCACGCAGTCACAGTCACGTACGAACATATAAAAGAACAAGAAAGCAAATACGAAAACAAATAACCTTTAATGTAACAAACCTGCTGGAGTATTGCGGTAATTACATGTATACATATATCCTGAAAAACACAAAACAATACCCGTTTCCAATATAGTTTACATCTGTATGTAGACATTAAATGTGGCTGTGACTGAAAAAATGGTGTTTATGGGTTTTGCGACCATTGTAGATCCAGATCAGACTTTTATAGCCACACAGTCTGATCAGGATATACACGGTTCGTCATCCATCAATGAAACACTCGTCATGTTTCTATCAAGCAATATACGTGTATAGCGTTATCGGCTACACGAGTGTGCTATTTGAAGATACACTGCTGATAAACCCATAAGAACCTCATTTTCCCTATCACTGCCACAAATATTTGAGTACATCTAAACAGTTTTTCACTTTTGCAGATCATCAGTAGCCTATTTCACCAACATTGCGAAGTATACTTTTCAATACTTTGAGGGAGAAATTTTCAATATTAGGATAAATTTAATCATTTTATTATACTGAATGTATTACATTATCACAGCCATTTTGGCTGTGTGATAATGTAATAAATTCAATATAATAATTCTGCATACTTTTAATCATCAAATATATGCAGTCGTTAGTTCTATATGAAATAATGCATTTCAGGAAAAATAAATGATTACTCCCTCAAAGTATACTTTGCTAGAAAAGTATACTTTGCAATGTTGGTGAAATCGTCTACGGAGACTGACGCTACAAACTGACGTAACGGGAACATGCGATCTTGAATATCGCAATCATATAAATAATAGAACAGAGGCATGTAAGTAAATTAGTATCACATAAGTTATTTGTGTGCTTAGTGACTGAATAAATCATTACTTCCGCTATCTATATTCATAACGCGCATCTGCAGTGCCGGACTGCAAATACACATTCATTACCGTATACAGTCTAAAAAAACTTCTAATTTCCATGGAGCGGTATATAATAAATAGAATAATCATATTTTTGCAACGAATATGACATATATGTTCATCTCGTGGTGTGAAATGTCCATATTTCACACCACTCGATGAACATATATGTCATATTCGTTGCAAAAATATTAATATCCTCTATACATTTAAACAGTTTCACTTTTTGCAGATCATCAGAGACTGACGCTACAGATTGACGTAACAGGAACATGCGATCTTGAATATCGCAATCATATAAATAATAGAACAGAGGCATGTAAGTAAATTAGTATCACATAAGTTATTTGGGTTTTTAGTGACTGAATAAATCAGTATAATAAATATTGATAAATTAAGCAATAGTGATAACTGTATTTTAAATACATGTAGCCATGTATGCCTTTAACTTTAGATGTATCTATTTATTTAAATGCAAATATCTCTATTTCAGAAATAAATGACGAAGCAGCTGCAGTTATAAATACAGATTAAATGTTAACAATGTGCATGATCACGTGGTTACAACAGCAACAACAATGGCTGAAAGTGTTGAAAGCGCGCCCGTGTAAGTATTATTTGATATTTTCCTTAATAGGCGACGGATTTTGATGAAATATGGCGCATAAAACGCGTCTTCGTGTGCTGCATTTTGTGGTCCCGGGAGTTCGGCAAATACATGTACTTGTGTCGTTTTTTGTTAAGAATCGATGTCCGTGTCTGTAGACACGGAAATAGATTCTTCGTAAAAAACGACATAAGTTTGGGCCAAAGTACCGAGACCACAAAATGCAGTTTAAAAAGACGATTTTGATTCGCCATATTTCATCAAATCCGTTACATAATAAGGACAAAATAAAAGAAAACGTACTTTGAATCGGAGGGCTTCTAGAAAGTATTTCACTACTTGTTGTTTTCCATGAAAACACATCTTGGTATTTCATATTTGACGTAATTTCGGCACAAATAAAAAATGGAACTGGTAACATGTTTATTATTGTAAAACAAAAAAATATATTTGAAATTGCATATTTTTCAGAGTTAACATAGGCGGATTCAGGGGGGGTGGCGGAAACAGCGCGCGCCCCCCTAAAATTCGCCGCATAGAGATTGTTTACAAGTTACAAGGCACGTTTCATGCCAAGTGCCATGTATTCCATGCATTTTTCGGTCGTTTTCTTATTGTTTCAAAATGTAAACGTTTTCAATAAAAAATCATGTCTAAACATACTATGACAGCATCAATATTTTTGCTCAAAATGCGCCAGAACGCAGGAATGCGGTGTAGATTTCCAAAAGTTTCCGGGGGAGGCAATGCCTCCGGACCGCCCTAGCGCTATCCCGAGCTCTGCTCGGTCGACTATTTTGCAAAATAGTTACGCCCCCCCCCCCCCCACCCTAACCCGAAATCCTGGATCCGCGCCAGGTTAATGTGTTTAATCGACCAATATCCAGTGGCAGATGTTATCACGTTTATGTGTAACAGATATTAATATGTTCCCGTTGTCATCTGGTGAATGTTTGTCGTGTGGATGGACACCCGGATAAATGTTCTTGTATCAGCACCTTCAACTCGTCCCGCTCTTTTTTCAGTTGATTCAACTCGTACCTCAGTTCTGTGTTCATTGATTCAATATGTTGACAGTGCTGTGGGAAATAAAGATAAAACACATATAGTGGAAACAAAATCTCGAATGCCGTACAGCAAGAAACATCTGTGATCTTATTTTTCTCGGGTTTCTTGGTTATTTATCTCAGGTGATGTCAGATAATGTCTGTTCATGATCACATAGCACACAACTATGGCTCAGAATTACCAAATGCCTGCTTTACAGTGAAACCTCTCTAAACCGGACACCCTGGGAACCTCCCAGGGTGTCCAGTTTAGAGAGGTTTCACGTTATAAGACACATTCAAGAAAGTATGACAATCGCCGAGCACCATTACCAGAAAAGGTGCATTTTGCAAGTATGGTTTTAAAAATATTATTTGTGAGGCAGGATCAAATATTCATTTGAAATTCATTGTACACTTGAATATTATATTTCAATGGTCACCCTTTTATTGAATTTTAGACGCTAATTATTTTTCAGCATTATAACCATTGTTTTTACAGACGTCTTATTGGTACAATTGGATTCGGAAACACGATACAATCTAAAATTAAACTATTTGTTTCTGTCCTATTTCATCACTTCGTGGCATATCGGAGACACACGCAGTGCCTTTAACCCTACACACAACAATTGGTGTCTGCTGTTGCTTTTATATCTTGCCTTATTTCTCAATAAAAACATGTGTTGACAGAAGTGCTGTCAAAGCATGTTGTAAATTATTCTAAAGTGATGTCAAAACATGTTTTTGATGATAAAAATGGAAATTAGAAAATAAACAGCAGACGACAACAAATTAAGATAAGAGCGGTGTTAGGGTTAAAGAGAATCAAGCCGTTTTTAAATGGTTGTATGTGGCAAACACATAGAGGTATGCCACATTTGATATCGCCACACAGACTACGATACAAATATGTATGTGATTACACACAGAGAATGATGATAGAGCTCCAGATAAGTTGTGTGTCTAAAGAATATTATACCCCCAGATTTCAAATTCAATGCGTATTTTACTTTTACAGATGTATTAAAGATTAATATATTAAACATCTGGAGCTCTGGTGATGAAATGTCTTTGTGGGAACGACTAGCTTACCTTTTGTTGAGTTTCACCTCTATCTTTCTGTTTATCCCTGAACCGTCTGGCCGCCATTCTGTTCTGTACCCGTCTTGTCTCAACTTTCTGTATTTCTTCTTTCGACAGCTGTAAATAATAAAATAATAAATTTATAAATTATAATCCCATTCAATAGTTTGTTGTTGTTGTTTTTTAGTCGTTTTTTTCAAATTCCTTCAAAATGTATTTATTGTCATGACTTAATTATATATGATATACTAAATCATGTGCATACATATATTATGTGAGATCGTTTATTTAAAGTAAATAATAAAAAAAACATTATAATGCATTCAAATTCTTTAAAATATTTATTTATTTCAACATAATTTTATATATTACGACATGTGTTGAAATAAATGACAGGCGTTTACATAGTTGGTAGTCGGGTAATTAAGCGAACATATCATTTTCGTGTACAAATAAACAACGATATTCGTTTCTATGAATATCGTTGTACAAAACGATCGTTTTCACTGCGTTTTCCATTAGTTTTCGTTTATCTCGTTTGTGAACCTTCAACAAATCTTCGCTATAGTTTTGCAGAGTTACTGCCGGCAACTAACATACCTGATACTCTTCCGGATGCCTGAATTCCACCTTCATCTCAGACTTGCCCTCCTTTAATCTCCGTGACTGTATCGAGTATTTCAGCTCCTCCTTTATCAGCGGGGTCAGCGTTCCACTCACCAGCGCCTGCTCTAATGCGTCCATGAATGATTTTGTTGTGTAACATGATAGCACTCCGACCTGCATTATCCGCAGTGTCCATTCCTTGGGAACCTCGCACATCGTTTCCCATATCTCTACTTTCTGTTTCGTTTGGATGACGACCAGCGGAATGTTTAATCGCCACTCCTGGCACAACTACGGGGCGCCATGCAGGACAGGTTAATTATGTGTACAAAAACAATTTTGTCCAGACAAAATTGAGTTTTGTAACACTAAAAATCACAAAATCCAATTATGTAAAATTCTGATATACAAAATTCATTTTTGTTATAAAGGATTCAATTTTGTAAGACAGAATTGAGTTTTGTGAACAAAATTCAGTTTTGTGGGACAGAATTCAGTTTACTCCACAAAAGTCAGTTTTGTCCACAAAATTAGTTTGCGTAACTGATAGTCTATGTCATCTCTACGTTGATTGGTTGAGATCGGTCTTACTTACTTACTTCTTCAGACGCCATTTTGGATCGCTGATCGGCGACCGTGACCCATTTCTCCAGTCCAGTTTCTGACCAATGGTAGTCCTTCTTACATGCGTGTGCCATATTTGGGCAACAAAATCGAAACGTAAGAAAATACGTATACGAAACGTATGCAGAATTGAATTTTGTGACACAGAATTGAATTTTGTGACACAGAAATGAATTTTGTGACACAAAATTGAGTTTTGTGGCACAAAAGTGAATTTTGTGACACAGAATTGAGTTTTGTGGCACAAAAGTGAATTTTGTTGACAAAATCAGTATATATTTAATTGTATCCCCCGGACTACGGGGCGCCAAGTGGGACATGGCTCAATTTTGTCAACAAAATTCATTTTTGTGCCACAAAATTCAATTCTGTGTCACAAAATTCACTTTTGTGCCACAGAATTCAATTCTGTGTCACAGAATTCAATTCTGTGTCACGAAATTCAATTCTGTAACAAAATTCAATTCTGTGTAACAAAATTCAATTCTGTGTAACAAAATTCAATTCTGTGCACAGAATTCAATTCTGTGTCACAAAATTCAATTCAATTGTGTCACAAAATTCACTTTCGTGCCACAAAATTCAATTCTGTGTCACAAAATTCAATTCTGTCAATTCTGCACACATGTAAGAAGGACTACCATTGGTCAGAAACTGCACTGGAGAAATGGGTCACGGTCGCCGATCTACACATTCAATGTCGATGATTCATTTCTCATTCTGCCGATGATTCATTTCTCATTATGCCATTTTGCTTCAACTATCTCCAAACAGTCAAACGTTGACAAACCCATTCGTATTTAAACTCTATTTGCGTTATAATTGTACACATAATTCATGTACATGTAGATCTCCCGCGAGTACTGACGTCATGTATTGTGTGTATCGCAAGGTACATCTGCCCCAGTTAAATCAATAATACACGCGCTGTGACCTGTGTTCTGACAGCTGTCTGTGTTTATAAACAGAATGTGTGTATTGGGCCATTTGAGGAAACCATTTGTAGTATTTGTGTAGATACCATGGATACTAAGATGGTGTATACTCTAAATAATGCGTGTAGACACATAGTTGCGAACACGTAACTTCACAACTAGTAGACACAGATCCAATACCATTTGTTTCACAAGGTTAGATCTACTGTTAGAATACGACGTCATCTAATGTCATTTTCGAACATAAAACGTTACCTGATAGATAGAATACCAGGCTAGTGTTATAATATCAAGTTTATCAGGCTCGGCTCGGAAACGGTAGGAATTCCTCGGCAAGCCTCGGAATTCCTACGCGTTTCCTAGCCTTGCCTGATAAACTTGATATATCAAAATACACTAGCCTGGTATTCATATATGGACATGCTCTCAGGTCTAGCTATGTCCCGGCTACTTTATGTTTGACCCTGTTTACATAATTGAGGGAAAATTCTGAATATTTTTCTTATTTCTCCTTCAAGGTATATATGCTTATATGGTGTGACCACTCATTTGTAATCATAATATAACCAAAATAACTGTCCATTAAAGAAGTATAATATTGATATATTGGGTTATATTTTCGCATTGAAATATTTATACCTGCAAGTGTACTCCACCATCTAGTAAAATGGACTAAGACCAATCTCAACCAATCAACATAGAGATGACATAGACTATCCTACGCAAACTAATTTTTGTGGACAAAAATGAATTCTGTCCCACAAAACTGAATTTTCTTCACAAAACTCAATTCTGTCTTACAAAATTGAATCCTTTATAACAAAAATGAATTTTGTATACGAAACGTATGCAGAATTGAATTTTGTGACACAGAATTGAATGTTGTGACACAGAATTGACAGAATTGAATTTCGTGACACAGAATTGAATTTTGTGACACAGAATTGAATTTTGTGATTTTTAGTGTTACAAAACTCAATTTTGTACACATAATTAACCTGTCCTGCATGGCGCCCCGTATAACATTACAGTTTAAAAATATATAGTACGCACTGAAATATACACAAGTTTGTAAATAATTATTCTGTATGCATTCGAATAAGTCAAAGGCGAGTAAAGATTTGTTTGCTCTAAAATGCGCCAGAACGCAGGAAATGGGACGCAGATATCAAACATGTTCAGTGGAGCATGCCCCCGGATCCCCGTACATGGGTCATACCAGTTATCCGGACAATCAGTGTATCGGACAAATGAAAATACGTGTTAATTAAGTGCATTATTTTGATCAGATTAATGAAAATGGCGACAGCACACGCCTAATAGAGTTAATACGGGTAACCATACGCCCGTATACCAAGTATAGTGTATTACCCTATTAACTCTAAGAAAATAGCACGTGAGGTAGCAATTTTCACTTAGAAATACATAGTACACGTTGATGTACTCATTTGAAACATCTTTTGACCGTACCTTTGAGAGCTTCCAAACTATTATCGGTAGAAAAAAAAACACCATTTCATCCGTTCTACAAACTGAAGGCTATAGATCTGAGATTTGGATTTAAACATCCATAATGATAAATACTTATCCCATGTATCCACCAACCACAGAACCATTGGGTGAGGAACCGTTGTTGGAAATTTGGATAATGTTCTATAAGAACGTTTCTGTAAATACAAGACTTAATGTACAAATTCAAATTTACTGTGAATATGAAAACGGAACTTATTATATTTTGTATACTATCAATGCTGTTGTGTATCCTTATGGGATCATTGTGCAATATCCAATGTGATATTATGTTTGTTATGCATGTAAATAGATAACCCTACACGTGTGATAGCATGCTTTGTTTATTGAACCACTTACTAAGGCACTGTCGAGATTCTTATGAAATGTGTAAGCAATATTAATTAAGACCATATGAAATCATCACGAACGGGTCTCGCTCATTCTCACAAACTGCCACTGTTGGAGTGCGCAATTGCAGCAGGGTATTTGTTTATCAACGAGCCATCGATATAGAGAATAGTAGGTTAGTGCCGTGAATGGGAAAAAATATCTGGCAAGGCTCAGGAAACGGGATGGGCGAGGCTCTGCCAAGCACATCCCGTTTCCGTGCCGCGCCAGATATTTTTTCCCATTCACGGCACTAACCTACTATTCTATGTATCCCGTCAACACCTACAAATGGCTGTAAAATGCAAAGATTGTATTGACTGGATATCAAAAAATGTTTCACGGCACATACGCACTGTCTTGACGGTATAAATCTGGTTTATTAGGACAACGATCGGAATGAATCTGAATGCTTCTAAATAGTGTATGGCACACTGCATGTGTATGTATTGATTGGTTCATGGAGAATTGCAGTATTAGTTATGCATGTATATAGTTCACTTCCATTGTGTTATTGTATTATCTTCATACATCATTGTGAGTATGCATCTTATAAAGAATATAATTATATTGTTGTGTTTAACTGTTGAATAAATTATGACCTTCAAATACACACAATAGTTTTATATTTTCATTCCAAAATTCAATTTCAGTTGAAATTTGTTATTCGAGCAGCCTCGAACTTAACTTAACTCGATCGTCTGATCACCCAGTACTCGAGATCCAATCAAACTTTCTGATTTTGAGCATGAGAATCGACCACATACGAGTTCTAATTGCGGGTCCAATGCAGGTGTCCAACTCAGACAGCTTGATTATCCAAGACTGTGCATAGCTCAGCCTCGACCACCTAAAGACCTGATTTGGAGCATATTTTCCGAGTACGTTCTCAGTCATGTTTATAATCACGATTTAATGGTGAAATATAAATAGTAATCTTTTCGCAATAATACAATTCATATGTTCAACAATTCTGAAGAGAAATAAAACGGGAAAAGTGGGTTCCTGGTTTTTGCAGAATTGCAGCATTACTAATGCCAATCAGTACGTGGGATAATGGCGCATGAATGTTTATTTTGCCAGGAAATGTCTCGGATGATGTCTCTGATGTAAAGAACATTTTGTACCTACTGAGTGGGCATGTACCTTTAAGGGTTAATGAAACTGCAACACCAACAATCAATCAATCAATCAATCTAGTTTAATCTTGTAGTACCCTATGTTCAGTACTTTCAGTACTTTGATTGCAGAATTGTGAAACATAAATAGCCTTCCGAATGGTAGTTGGTGTGTTGTTGGTGGTCATCAGAGAGTGAGCGTAATTGTTTTTAAATGAATACAACGAGTATCTTGAACGGACATGCATTTCTATAAATAATGATTATTTCACAAACAAATATGAATGTTGTAACACAGTGTGATTACTGACACACGTCAATGCATTGTCCAATTATCACATTGTTTCTAAACCGAAACACACGGAAATCCCAAGAGATATCATGAAACAAACGGTTCTACGAGTATATAATCGGGTCAACAAAGCACACATAGTTGTACTTACGATTTACTAGTAGCGGCGTAACTTAATTAACCTTACTACGTTGGAGACGATTCTCATGTGCTTCAAAGCAGGTTTTTTTTATAAGAATTAAGGCAAACATGAAAAACAGCAGACGATATTTTCCGTTCTCCAGCGTAGTGAGGGTTAAACATATTCTGCACAGCACATGAATTCCAACGAATGTCCAGTAGTGCATACAAGTATACAAGGCAACATCGGTGATGGCAATGGTGCCGAATTAGAGCGGGAACTCCGCACAATAATAGCACACTTCATAAATTGTGTAGAATAGCGTGTGTAGCGTCAAATTTATAACTTCCATAAATTTATAATAGAAACGCTGGTATTGCATTTATATTCATTTCTTTACAGTAGCCCCACGTGACGTCGTGGAACGTTGTTCATTGGTTAAAGTTTGTTTTACGTCATTAATCTCCACGACGTTGTCAATTGAGTATTTAGCTTGCCGCAAATCATTAATGATGATCTGTATGAGGCAGATGACAAATAGGTGTAGATAGAACTGTTCGGAAACTGATCCATCCATACACGTATGCGATGCGATGATCGACAGTCATTATGTTAGCTGTGCGCGTATGACAGTAATACCGCATGGAGTCGCCTCTAGTTCCCAATTTGTAAAAGGTCCAACACTCCAACACTGCTGGATGTTTGCAAAATTGGGTCCAGGTGCGATTAATCTGCTTCAAATGAAGGGAAATGTCTGGTCCACATTGCGTACATGTAAAAGCATGTCACCATACGGTAAATAATGGGAGGTATTGCTTCACCCTCCATCTTCCCCACCATTAGACATTTGTCACAAATTTGCATGTGATATTCCATCTAGTTAATAAGTGTAAAGATACACGGAACGAATAATCTATTTCATATGAATATTGCTTGGTTTGTATACGCCCGTTTTTTGAAAAGCAAACGGTAACGTACATGTATTATGTTTCACCGCTTCGGTGGCGGATACAACAACTGCAGAGTTTATGTACACCACCCCTCTAAGACCGTTCAGTCAATCGATCAGAAACTATACACACGTCTACACATATTGAAGATGTGCACCTTGGTGTGTTATGCCAAAAAAAAAGTTTTTGACATTTGTGTCTACATCTCGTATATAATTCTATATAGTGTATAGAGTGTGTGTGCACTCGTCTAAAACCTTTTAGTCAATCGATTTGAAACTTCACACAATTCTTCTACACATGTTGTACATGTGCATATACTGGTGTTTTATGTCGAAAAAGAAAACAGTTTTGCACAAAAATATAGATTCTACATTTTTGTATGCAATCATATATAATTTATATTTTTCAAATCTCTACCTAAATTATTTTCAACAAGAGGAAGAGATAATGCTATAGATTTTCAAATTCACATTAAGCGTTTTCGCGTTTGTGACAGCTTCACCTTTCTGCATCTTCGCTGTCTAGCCCATCTTCGACTGGCGTATTTTGTGACTTACGGCACGCGTGTTAATATGGATATACAAATGTACATACTGACACAGAGAGGACATGAAACAGTTTTACTTTCGCGTGACACGATAGTCGTTGCGTACGCACGCGATAGGCGTTGCGTGCGCACGCGATAGGCTTTGCGTGAGCACGCGATAGTCTTTGCGTGTACTAACGCGTGCGCATGTATGCTAAAGCTATTGCGTGCGCACACGAAAGTAAAAATATTTCCATGTCCCCTTTGTGCCACCGTAACATACAGACGTCATTTGAAGAAATAAGGCTCGGGGGCTTCGCTGTTGATTGATTTATGCTGTATGCTGAGATCGCTAGATAGGTAAGCATGCAATGTTGCATTACACGACGTATGTAATAGGGCCTATGAGACACGCCATGTGATTGTGTACCTTCGGACATCGGCGTAATTTCATTAAATACGTTTAAAACATTTGCAATATTTGTCATCAATAAATTAAAAAGTTGACACAATTTTCAGAATTCATACATATATTCCGCATGTACTCTGAAAATGTTGTCTACTTTTGACACCAATTGCGGAAAATATTGCAAATTTTGTAAACGCACTTCATGAAATTACTCAGATGTCTAAAGGTAGGCACTCACGCAGTCACAGTCACGTACGAACATATAAAAGAACAAGAAACCAAATACGAAAACAAATAACCTTTAATGTAACAAACCTGCTGGAGTATTGCAGTAATTACATGTATACATATATCCGGAAAAACACAAAACAATACCCGTTTCCAATATAGTTTACATCTGTATGTAGACATTAAATGTGGCTGTGACTGAAAAAATGGTGTTTATGGGTTTTGCGACCATTGTAGATCCAGATCAGACTTTTATAGCCACACAGTCTGATCAGGATATACACGGTTCGTCATCCATCAATGAAACACTCGTCATGTTTCTATCAAGCAATATACGTGTATAGCGTTATCGGCTACACGAGTGTGCTATTTGAAGATACACTGCTCATAAACCAATAAGCCTCATTTTCCCATCACTGCCACAAATATTTGAGTACATCTAAACAGTTTTTCACTTTTGCAGATCATCAGTAGCCTATTTCACCAACATTGCGAAGTATACTTTTCTATACTTTGATGGAGAAATTTTCAATATTAGGATAAATTTAATCATTTTTATTATACTGAATGTATTACATTATCACAGCCATTTTGGCTGTGATAATGTAATAAATTCAATATAATAATTCTGCATACTTTTAATCATCAAATATATGCAGTCGTTAGTTCTATATGAAATAATGCATTTCAGGAAAAATAAATGATTACTCCCTGAAAGTATACTTTGCTAGAAAAGTATACTTTGCAATGTTGGTGAAATCGGCTACGGAGACTGACGCTACAAACTGACGTAACAGGAACATGCGATCTTGCATATCGCAATCATATAAATAATAGAACAGAGGCATGTAAGTAAATTAGTATCACATAAGTTATTTGTGTGCTTAGTGACTGAATAAATCATTACTTCCGCTATCTATATTCATAACGCGCATCTGCAGTGCCGGACTGCAAATACACATTCATTACCGTATACAGTCTAAAAAAACTTCTAATTTCCATGGAGCGGTATATAATAAATAGAATAATCATATTTTTGCAACGAATATGACATATATGTTCATCTCGTGGTGTGAAATGTCCATATTTCACACCACTCGATGAACATATATGTCATATTCGTTGCAAAAATATTAATATCCTCTATACATTTAAACAGTTTCACTTTTTGCAGATCATCAGAGACTGACGCTACAGATTGACGTAACAGGAACATGCGATCTTGAATATCGCAATCATATAAATAATAGAACAGAGGTATGTAAGTAAATTAGTATCACATTAGTTATTTGGGTTTTTAGTGACTGAATAAATCAGTATAATAAATATTGATAAATTAAGCAATAGTGATAACTGTATTTTAAATACATGTAGCCATGTATGCCTTTAACTTTAGATGTATCTATTTATTTAAATGCACATATCTCTATTTCAGAAATAAATGACGAAGCAGCTGCAGTTATAAATACAGATTAAATGTTAACAATGTGCATGATCACGTGGTTACAACAGCAACAACAATGGCTGAAAGTGTTGAAAGCGCGCCCGTGTAAGTATTATTTGATATTTTCCTTAATAGGCGACGGATTTTGATGAAATATGGCGCATAAAACGCGTCTTCGTGTGCTGCATTTTGTGGTCCCGGGAGTTCGGCAAATACATGTACTTGTGTCGTTTTTTGTTAAGAATCGATGTCCGTGTCTGTAGACACGGAAATAGATTCTTCGTAAAAACGACATAAGTTTGGGCCAAAGTACCGAGACCACAAAATGCAGTTTAAAAAGACGATTTTGATTCGCCATATTTCATCAAATCCGTTACATAATAAGGACAAAATAAAAGAATACGTACTTTGAATCGGAGGGCTTCTAGAAGTTTCACTACTTGTTGTTTTCCATGAAAACACATCTTGGTATTTCATATTTGACGTAATTTCGGCACAAATAAAAAATGGAACTGGTAACATGTTTATTATTGTAAAACAAAAAAATATATTTGAAATTGCATATTTTTCAGAGTTAACATAGGCGGATTCAGGGGGGTGGCGGACCCAGCGCGCGCCCCCCTAAAATTCGCCGCATAGAGATTGTTTACAAGTTACAAGGCACGTTTCATGCCAAGTGCCATGTATTCCATGCATTTTTCGGTCGTTTTCTTATTGTTTCAAAATGTAAACGTTTTCAATCAAAAATCATGTCTAAACATACTATGACAGCATCAATATATTTGCTCAAAATGCGCCAGAACGCAGGAAATGCGATGTAGATTTCCAAAAGTTTCCGGGGGAGGCAATGCCCCCGGACCGCCCTAGCGCTATCCCGAGCTCTGCTCGGTCGACTATTTTGCAAAATAGTTACGCACCCTAACCCGAAATCCTGGATCCGCGCCTGGTTAATGTGTTTAATTAACCGATATCCAGTGGCAGATGTTATCACGTTTATGTGTAACAGATATTAATATGTTCCCGTTGTCATCTGGCGAAT